>JABCKB010001005.1:0-34660 GCA_013184455.1 Fusarium continuum
AGGTCTAGCTCTCTTAGTTACTTATATATATTTTTTATATTACTTAGCTATTAAATATATTAATTTCTATAGTATTAAAGTATTATTATTACTAAGAAATTATTAAACTTAAGACCTTTTAATAATATTTTATAATAAAAATATCTATTTATAATAGCTTATAAGCAGGCTTTAAAAAAAGCTTTTTATTATAAGAGTATTAAATATATATTTATAGTAGCTAAAATCTTTCTAAGAGACCTAGTACTATCGCGACTTTGTTAGCTCTGCTTTTTTAGCTGTTAGAGCTGTTTTTTAAGCAACGCGATGCGAGTTTCCAGAGGCTGAAGAATGCACGAACCTGGGGTGTTATCAGGTCCTGCTCTATTGAAGTTTCTCCTTTTGGATATTACACGTCGCCTTGTAGTAGAGGCATTGCACTGGGTCCCATAGAGCTTGCAGTTTAAGTATAATGGGAGTGCTAGAATTGGTTTTCGTCTCGGCGCCTAAATTCAATAAAACACCAATAAGACTGAAATGTTTCTATGATTACATGCAAATTGACTACATCATCGAAAGCGGAAATCAGAATAGGAATTTCTACTCGCTGATTCATATCCATGCAGGTTAGGTTGACAGGGGGAGGGAACTCTCAAATCTGCTCTAATATAAGTTATTCTGTAGCTGTCCAACGTCACATACGACCATAGGTAGTGGAGAACACGGGATCCCGTCTGCTCTCCCTTAGTTAAGCCACTAACCGGCGGATTAGTAGTTGGGTCGGTNNCCGCTGTTGTATGTTTTTGCATCCATACCGTTTGCTCGGTGATAGCTTTTTGCTTCGTGCGTCAAACCTGGGACGTTGGTAGAGCTGTTGGTAGTGTGATTGTTTCTCTTTTTCATCTGAGGACTGGTAACCCTTTACAGCCAGTCTACCTTGTGAGGACTGAAATTGCACGGTCTCGCTTCAGAGGCTGCATGCAAATGATATTTCATCATACAACAGGGTTCTATCATTGTCTATTACTTTCGCTCTCTTCTCTTCTTGTTCTTGTTCATTAATTGGCCTGTGGTAGCCCCCTCACTCGGGATCCTCATCCAAAAGCTCCGTCACCTTCTCCAGCGCCTCCTTCTGCACATCCTCAACCTTCTGGTCCACGCTCACCGTCAAAACATCCTTCTCATCCTCTCCAGGCCTTTCCAAAACCTCAAACTGACTGTGCACAAGTGCTGCCCCCGCAAAATGACCCTTCCTGGCCGAAGCGCGTTGTGTGAGAACCTCTTCCGGCGCGTCGAGATGCAAAAAGTGCACGCGCAAGTCTCCCGCGTCCTGGGATCCTTCGCGAAGGATGTCTCTGTACTGGCGCTTAAGAGCTGAACATGTGACGACAAGATGTTCGGTCCCAGGGCCTTTGGGGTGATGTGTGGCGTGTTCGTGGATGGCTTGGAGCCAGCCCCAACGGTCTTCGTCGGTGAGACCTTGGCCGTGGCTCATCTTTTCAATGTTTGTTTTTGGGTGGAACTGGCATTCTGTCAGCATTTTGAGTGTTCGGGAGTTGTTGAGTAAAGCACATCGTCGCCCTCCACAAACTTGAGGTTAAGCTTCTCTGCTAGGAATTTGGCGATTGAGGTTTTTCCAGATGCCGTGGGACCCGAGACAAAGAGAATCCATCGATGGCCGGCCGACACAGGTTTCGCTGCCGGATTCGTTAAATCGCCCATTGTTGTATATGCTCGATTGTGGGAAATTTAGAGAAAGTGGTATATTCTTTCGTAGTGATGAAGCAGCCTCGCAGCTGCTTTGCCTGTGAATTCCAGCAGGCTTGGTGTTCGAGATGCTTGACGTCATAGTGATATCCAACTTTTGCAGTATGCCATTAATCCATCATGTATCGGTAACTAATTGCCATAGGTTTCTAATTGATCTCCGTGCCAAAAACACACAAGAATTTTCACTGGTTAATTCAAATGCTGATAAATATTTTGTCCTCACAATAGGGGCGTAGGGTAGGGCGGCAGACCGTCAAATACCGCAATGCACTGGGGATCAATTGATCGACAGGTTGATTGCAGGATATTAATAGACATAGATTATTATTTATTCTAGAAAAACCTCTTACTTGTTTGTGAGTCAAATCCTAGATAGTCGAGACTCGTTCGACCCTATTGGCATTGTTTCCATGGAGATATTCTACCGGTCACTGAAGTCATCTAAAACATCGATCAAATCCTGACAACATCGTTCCCTCTTCTCGTTCATATAACTGCTATGGACATCTTTCTAGTTGATGCACCCTTGGCGATCCGGTTACGCGACACCAGGGTCATCGCTCAGTCTTGGGCGTTGTCTCTCGCAGTTGGCGCTTAGATCACGATGGCACCTCCTTGTATTAAAAAAAAGTTAATAATAACTAAAAAAAAAGGGATAATAGCTTGTCTCGACAATCTCAACATGACCGATAATCCGAGAAGAACCCTAATATCAATTTCCAAAAGATGGAGTACAGGGGAGATTCGAGGGGCCGATGTTCTGGATCAACAGTCACGAGCGCGAGTGGAGAAGTGAAATCGGCCCATTTTCCTAGCACAACTACTGTATCTATATCATGGACGTAAAAACTACCAATAACGGTCTAGATTCCAGCATCTCTCTGATTAGAAACACTGGCCTATGCTTCGAGGGGTTTTATGCTCCCCACAGCCAAAGGCTTGTGCGCAACAAGCATTGATAACTGGGCGAGTGGACAGCAGAGGTAATTACCCTTTTGAGCTCTCGTTTAGTCTGGCTGAGCGGTTAGCTGAATCAGCCTTATGGTCAGAATATCTCTTATTGGATGAATGACGTATGTGTAATTACGAGCTCTAATACCGTTCTATCTCCTGTGGTCCGTGTACTGCAAGCATGGGGAATATTTCTGTGTTGTTGGTGAGCCATTTCACATTCCAGAGAAAGTAAACATTTCCCCCCTGCCACCTGTGAAGCCGACGCGTTAATAATGCCAGATGTAACTCGGATGTCATGTGACGCTCACAAGCAGAAAAATTCAACGCCGATCTCCCATGTGTCTATCTCTAGGGTAGCGGTCATCACTCCGATGTCGTCACTGGCTTTGGCGCCCTGGCATGTCGTGACGCGAAGGAGTCAAAGTAGCGCCCTCTTCACAACCACATTCCCATTAGTCGACGCGCGGCCAGTTCCCGAAGCCAACTGGCCAATGTTACACGGTTTCTACGCCTTCTAGAAGGAAACTACCGTGCAGCGCTAGTGCGCGAGAAAAAAAAATTAAAAAAAATTCTAGAAAGACTCGACTCGGCATGTGTGGCTGCGGGCCCGAGGTTGCAGAAGCTGACATGGTTTGATGCTCGGTAAGACCGGACATCAGGCGATGAGCGACTTTGTCCAGCACGGTTGGTTTAGTTTGGCATTGTCTGGGGAATTGTGGGCTTTGCTCTCTTGGGTAGGTAGGTAGCCAAAGCAATCAAACCTGGATTTAAAGGGGTGATCTAACGCATGCCTTGGCTTCGGGTGAGCAGATCCCTTTAGATCCGTGCCGTTGCTCTCTATAATTCAAGCTTATGCTGGACGCGGTTAGAGCATTTCACTTGAGCCGCGCTGCATTTCAGAGATATTTTTTAAACCGACGTCTTGTCGTCATGGGATGGCGATATGTCACATGGTACCATCGCGACAAAACCTAGAGAAACGGGGTCTCTCCATCTTCCCCATGGGGCCCTTTATCGTGGTATTCTGCCAAGCAAACATGTGGTCAACGTTATTATGTTTTTGAAGGTTTCTTTTACGTACAACCCCAAGTTGTAGCTCCGCAGCTGCTGTCATGATCCTGGGGGCCGTTGGTCCAGAAGTGCGTGCGTTGACCTGTCGCCTGTGCAGATTGATGATTCCACTCCCGGCTCCACCCTCGAGGGGATTGAACATGTGGTATCCGAACATAAAGAGTTCAAAGCTTTTATGGACTCACCAGGGACTTGTAGATAAACATGATGCAAGGATTGCTCAGCGGGTACTCGATCAGAGAGATAGTATGGTAATGCTTGTTGGTGATAGCGATAGTGACGATGGCAATCCTCCTACGGCCGTAGCATTCATTGCTATCTGAATCACTCACTCACTCACCCACTCGGGCCGACCGCAGCCTCAAGTGGAGACGACGTCAAGTGCCGTGTGTCCCTTGTCAAGCCGAGCCCAGCCAAGCCAAAGCGAGCAAGCGGACTTGGCGTCAAATTGGAGTAGAGCTGAATTTCTCCGCACGAGGCGGTGCCATGTTGGGGAAGCCAGGACAAAGTCACCAGTTTTCATCACCCTCACAAAAATCTCCAGATCTCACCATGACACGTTCCATGGCTCCTTACGTACTGGAAACTCACCTTGCCACCCGGGGCCCCGAGATCATGCCCCAGGAACAGATAGTCCGTCCTTGTCCCTGGAGCGTGAAACCACTCCATCGTAAAGCTTAACTAGCTCGACCCGAAGTTGGAGTCCTCGAATCGACTTCGGATAGAGCGAGAATAGCCGCCAGCTGAGTTGGAGAACAGGACCGAAGGGCAACCGCTAAGCCCAAAGCACTCAAGCTGCGCTGCTAAAACGGGCAAAGCCGCGACAAACTCTGCAGAAAATTTTGATTGTTTGCGGCATTCGACGGCTCTGCCTCGTGAGATGGTCCCTGCACTCGCTAACCAGCACGATAAGACCTCCACCCGTATTATCGACGCAGACCCTCCCAAGATAAGCTACACTTCGGCCCGCTCAACTTTCAAGTCGCATTATGGATCCCCGTGTGTGAACGGCCAAACCCCCCCATGGGGCCTATCGACTCCGGACCGCCGTACGTACGGCTTGGCTCGCTTCCTCTATCTCTGGGATACCCACATGGGTTGCTCCATAAACGGAGATGCGAGTCAGTTTGGGGTATGGACTAGGGGGGGCAAAGGATGGCCTGCGGACTGGAACCAAACTCTTTTACGTAGCAGAGTGGACATACCCCGGATGAGCAGGATTTTTATATAACGTTAAGACTGCCCCAGGAATGTCCGTCTCCAGGCCAGTTTGTCCTTGATTGTACATCCATCTTTGACTCTCTGTTTTTCAGCATCTGTACATCATGAGCCACTACGACTCTGAGAACCAGGCCCCCGAGCCTAAGAAGCACCACGACGGCGAGGATCCCGGTGTGACCAACGATGCTGTCTTCGGAACCATCACAGAAGACGGTCCCAACTACCGCAACGTATGTACAGCATCAACACCGAGACTACACACAACGACTAACAACTTCAGGTTGGATGGCTCGGAACATCAGTCCTCATGATGAAGTCCCAGATCGGTCTGGGTGTTCTGTCGATCCCCGCCTCTTTCGACGCCCTCGGCCTCATCCCCGGCATCATCTGCATGTTGGTCGTCGCCATCATCACCACCTGGTCCGACTACGTCGTCGGCAGATTCAAGATCCGCCATCCTGAAGTGTACGGCATCGACGATGCAGCTGGTCTCCTTTTTGGCCGCTTCGGCAGGGAGTTCTACGGCATCTCGTACTCTCTTCTCACCATCTGCATCGCCGGCTCCGCCATGCTCGGTATCTCTATCGCTTTGAACAGTTTGTCCTTGCACGGAACTTGCACTGCTGTTTTTGTTGCTGTTGCCTGCATTCTGGCCTTTGTGACTGCGTCGATTCGCACCCTGGACCGTGTTAGTTGGCTTGCGTGGATTGGTCTGGTGGCTCTTATTGTGTCCAGTAAGTGCTTTCAACGTGATATCAGTCGAAAACTTCTAACAACGCCCTAGTCTTCACCGTTACCATCGCCGTTGGTGTCCAGGACCGCCCCGACCTCGCGCCCAAGGAGGGTGTCTGGAAGTCCGACTACAAGCTGTTCAACACCCCCACCTTCGCCGAAGCCATGTCTGCTATCGCCGCCTTCGTCTTCGCTTACTGCGGAACTCCCGTCTTCTTCCCTATCGCTGCTGAGATGAGAGAGCCCAAGCACTACAAGAAGGCTCTGATCCTCTGCCAGAGCGTCGTCACTATCGTCTACGTCGTCGTCGGAATCGTTGTCTACTACTACTGCGGAACCTATGTTGCTTCCCCTGCTCTGGGATCTGCTGGCAAGACCATCAAGAGAATCAGCTACGGAATGGCTCTTCCCGGTCTGATCGTCTCCGCCACTCTTTACACTCACGTAAGTACAACCATTTTCAGAGCACAAGGCCTAAACTGACAATTTGGAATAGGTCCCCGCCAAATACGCCTTTGTCCGCCTCCTGCGAGGATCTAAGCATCTTACCGCCAACACCTTCACCCACTGGGCCGTCTGGCTCAGCTGCACCTTTGGCATGGCCATCATTGCCTATGTCATCGCCAGTGGTATCCCCGTCTTCGGCGGTCTCGTCTCCCTCGTCGGTGCCCTTCTCGGAACCCTGCAGTGCATGCAGCTCTTTGGCTGCCTCTGGCTCTACGATCATTGGGCTGAGGGCAAGGATAAGTCGCAGCGAACCACCAGGTGGACTATGATGGTTGGCTGGAGCATCTTTGTCATTGTTCTGGGTACTTTCCTCATGATTGGAGGTACTTACGGATCCATCAAGGGCATCATTGATACATATAAAATCAGCGGTGGATCTGCTGCTTGGTCTTGCGCCGATAACTCCAACTCCACTTAAAGACGAGATGGATTCGGAATAGATGTATGTATAGATGACTTATTTAGATATGTTAATTGCAAGCGATGATAGAGTTTCAACCAATAGTATCAATCATGTTCATGTTGGCGACTCTTCTACGTGATGTGATGTTTGAATATTCCTCTCCTCGTGACTTTCGTGATGCAGGCCCGCTATCCTTGACGAAACCGACTCTCATAGCTTCTCCCTCAACAAACCAACATCCCACTTCCCTGTCAGATCCTTCTCAATTCTTTCAAACACGCCTGGTCCTTGTTTCCCCAGGCCCGTCCCCACTGCAACAGCATAAGCCCCAACAGCTCTCATTCTATAATACCCGTCCCCATCGTGTACTCCACCAACTCCGATGATCTGTACGTGGTTCAACTCGGGCACTTGGTCAAGCATTTTCCGTAGTGTCGAAACATTCCCGACTGCGAGAGGATGCAAAGGAGGACCGGCCATGCCACCAACGCCTGTGCCGGGCAGTTGAGGGCTCACCTTACTAGTACCATTGTCTTGAAGGATTAGACACGAACCGAGGGTGTTTGTGGCAGTGATGAAACTGAGGGACGATGAGGCCGACCGTAATGTTTCCACCAATGTAGCGAACTGACCATAGTGGGTATACGGCGGCGTCTTGATACCCACGGGCAAAGAAGGATTCTTGGGTAGTACAACAAGATATCTCTCCAAAGCAGCGCCATCGTACGCCGGCGGTGGAGCACCAGGAATATTGGGGCAGCTCAAATTGACCTCCATTGCCAGAGGGAACGGGAGACTTTTTGAGGCAGTCTCGATGCGTACATAGCTTGCCTTGATATCCTGAGGCGATCCCGTAACACTGATAATAAACGTTTTTCGCAGCTGAGGAAGTTGGCGGGCTATTTCAGTCAAGAATCCGAGATATCCATGAAGCGGGATGGGGCTGTAGCCCAAGTTGTTTAAGCTAGCCGTGGCGTCTGCTGTGTGATCTTTTGGTGGATCTTGATTTGAGGAAGTCCCACCATTTGGAGTAGTCGAAGCAGGATTGAAGAACGAGTATTGATGCTGTTCGTGCTGATGGTTGAAGCCATTGATAAGCGATGTGCGAGTCGTGATAGCGCCCGTGGAGGGAGATGAGGCAATTGCCAGGAGGTCTTTGATCTCAGTGGCCCATGGCGTTGCAGAATTGAGAAGCGGAGGCTCGATAGTCAAAGCAGGAGGGGCCATTTTGGGATGTTGTCTCTTGGCGACTGAGAGAAGTGAAGGATGAAGAATGAGGGGCTGGTGATTGATGAAGCTCGCGATGATAACAGTCGGATTATGTAAGCCTGCGCAGTCGATGGATGACAGTATAGTGGTGGAAGTAATCGCAAGAGGATCTGTTCCCCGTGAGGCACGGCTCGTTAATCTGAGCTCTTGAAAGTACTTTTCTTCTTCTTCTAAATTGGTTCGAAGAATTAAAGCTATGTGAAAATGTGCATATTGTTCTTATTACGCTTTGCTATAACATTCGTGGACGCGGACACACCCACTGGCGATTCAGACATTCAGCGATCGTGACCAGAAAACATTGCGTCTTTAATTGACTATGATCTGTTCCCTAGAATCTCGGTGTGAGTGTACCAAGATTTAGTTTGTGAAAGAGCTCAAGAGATGAAGAGACACCAAGTTTCGAATCTAGAGCAACTCTACAGCAGGGCTTGTACGTCTCTGCCAAGACCGGGCTATGTTCTATGATCCTAAAAAAAGAAGTCAAACTTCATGTTCCATTTCATCACAATTCAGCCTCACAATTAATTCTAGTATAACGATGCCAACTCATCTAGACCAATCCTGACCGTGGCGAAGGCCGAAACCATCAATGATCCCGCCCGCTTTAGACTTTCTTACCCCTTAGCATTCCTGTCTGACGCACTACTCTCCCGCCTAGCCACATCAAAGCTCCGATCAATTTCCAGAACCGGGATTTGAGGAATGCGATTGTCAGGAACGTCCCTTGCATTGTGTTTCTGTCTGTAACGGGTGGCGCTGGTGCGTGCTGAACCCAGGGTTTGGTTGGCTTCCAACGGTCAACGGCATGCAATGCATCGAGTTCGAGATACTTGTTGTATTTGAGCTCTCAAGTTTTTGGAAGAAACACAGTATACAAGAGAGGTTTGATTGGCTAATCCTGTATGAAAGTAAGCAAATTAGACGCCGGATTATCATGTTTTTCACGTAGCACATAATCAAATGTCCCAATAACAGCCACTACTTCAATTGAAATGATTAGGATCAAACATTATCACTCAACAAACACACCTTACCCTACAACAATGTTTCATTTAGCCCTTGTTATTATCTCCGGCCTTTTTCAGACCCCATGGAAGGGCCTACGACCATCCTGTGGTACATCCAGCCCACCTAGACATTGTCCCCAGCCCATGTCTCGGGCCCAGCCAGCTGGGTAAATGTGTTCTTATGCACGGGATGACGGAGAACGAGCGTGCATCACTAGCCCAATATTCGAATGCCTACGTAGTTGTCGAGGCTTCAGCCTTTAGTTGTATTTCCAGCAATTTTGGCAACATCCCGTGCATCATGTGGTTGTATTCGCCGTCAGTGGCCCTACACCAGCCATCACCATCTTCGAGATGTCTCACTTTGACAACCACATGAACAGCTTTTTCCTGGCCTGCCACTCTGAATCCCGTAATTCAACCCATTTGACCATGTGACCACCAAAGCGAGATCCCCTATCTTTTCCGGCTCGTTGTTGAGGTTGGCTCGCCGTTTCTGAGCCCTTCTCACCAAGGAGCACGTTCTAGCCCGCCACTAGATCGAACCCACAATCCTCTGTAAGTCGAGACGCAACTGTTCACCTGGCACGCGCAAACCAATATCTATGATTGCAAAAAATGTATAAAACTAATAGAAAGCCTCGCCGTTTATCAACTTCCATTCTCATCGCACTTCCTTTTACCCTAAGTCGCCTACAGCCTCCAAGGCTTTCCTTTGTTTCTCTCCTCGACCAAACTTTTTATACTTTCTTTGCAAACATGAAACTTTTCAACGCTTTCGCTGCGGCTCTCGGTCTAGCTGGTCTGGCCCAAGCCCACATGGAGATGACTTATCCTCCTCCCTTCAAGAGCAAATACAACCCCAACGCAGGTTGGGACATCGACTACAGCATGACTTCCCCTCTTTCAGGCAGTGGAAGCAACTTTCCCTGCAAGGGCTATCACGCTCTCATTGGCACTGCTGCTGGTGCGCCGACCGCGATCTGGCAGGCCGGCAAGGCTTACAGCATTAGCATCGCTGGCGGTGCGGACCATGGTGGTGGAAGTTGCCAGGCTTCACTCTCTTTTGATGGCGGCAAGACGTGGGTTGTCGTTCAGTCTTGGATCGGCAATTGTCCTATCTCGCCCTCGGCCGACTTCAAGTTTACTCTCCCTATCGATACACCCGCCGGCGACGCTCTCTTTGCTTGGACTTGGTTCAACAAAATTGGTAATCGTGAGATGTACATGAACTGCGCTGCCGTTACTATCAAGGCCGGCAAAGGCACACCCTCGACACCGCTGAAGAATCGCCCTGCTATGTTTGTCGCCAATGTCGGAAATGGTTGTGGAACGACAGAGACCAAGGATCTCATGTTTCCTAACCCCGGACCCGATGTCTCGCTGGTCTCTTCCAACACTGCGCCGCCGGTCGGCCAATGTCCAGCTGGTTCTGGATACCAGGCTCCCACGACTACTAAGAAGACGACAACTACCAAGGCCCCTGTCAAGACTACTTCAGTGTATGTTATTTCCAATGTATGTGATGACTGTTCTAACATTCCTACAGCCCTGGTGGTGTATTCATCACTGTCCCTTCCTCATCAACAACAAAAACAACTCTCAAATCGACGACTCGCAAGACGACGACGACGACAACATCTGTTAAACCAGCACCCACTAAACCAGCTGCCGGGGTGATCACGCCCGGCACACCCTGCAAGCCAGAAGGATACTGGAACTGCGTGAAGACTGGAACAACCTTTCAGCGATGCGCTTCTGGGACTTGGTCAGTGGGCATGAGCGTAGCGCCGGGCACTAGATGTGTTCCTGGGCAGAGTATGGAGTTTACTATCGAGTATGCTTGATGATTACGATGAGGATTTGCTTGAAATGATATTTTCCTATGTTTTGAGATACCTAGCGAAGACCTAGAGTACAGGATAGATAATGAGGATAGAAATGATGACGATATGGTTATGCAGTTATTTTAGGGCCTCTTTTACATTACCTTCCTTAACAAGCCCACATCTCCCCGGACCGATAAGTGATCCTGGTTTCCTGTATGTTCCCGTCGACGCCCAAAATTACTTTACTCTAACCAGGGGCTTGAGTCATTTCCCCCTGTCTGCGGGGCTGTTGATGATCAGAGCCCACCTTTTCCCACACCAAATCAAACCACCCATCATCCTCGGCTCCTTCGGTCCATGTGTTTTCCCACTTCGAAACTCAACTTTGACGATCATGGTGAAACCAACGACTATCACGCAGGAGCCCATCGAGCCCATCGCTTCGGATGAGCAGGCGGCGGCCGAGGATGAGTTTGAGACGTCGGACTTCGACTCAGAGACGTTGTCTTCTGGCTCGACGAGCTTGAACACGAGCATTTATCAGCATGCGTTTGAGAATGGAAGACGGGTAGGTCGGGATTTTTGAGGTGGGGTGATATCGTGCTAAGATCGTGATAGTATCACCAGTACCGCCACGGGACGTAAGGAACTGATGTTCCTGTCATGGCTAGGTGACTGACATGTGTAGATATCCTATTCCTAACGATGATGCTGAGCAGAATCGCGACGATATGAAACACGCCATGATGCTCGAACTTACCAAGTACGAACCCCACCATTAAAGTAAAATGTTTGAAACTCTGACCTGACTAGTGGCAACCTATTCTTCTCGCCCATCGGTGATAACCCCCAAAAGATTATTGACCTGGCTACTGGAACTGGCATCTGGGCTATCGACAGTAAATCACCCCCTCTCATCAGTAAGACTTGATACTAAACTCTAAAATTCGCCGACAAGTTTCCCAGCGCAACCGTCACCGGCGTCGACCTCAGTCCAATCCAACCTTCCTGGGTTCCTACGAACCTCAAGTTCCTCGTCGACGACATCGAGGATGAGTGGATGCATGGCGATAACATTGACTTTGTGCACATGCGCTGCATTAGTCCCTGGTTGAAGGATGAAGTCAAGGTACTTCGTCAAGCTTACGAGTACGTCCATTCCTCCACTTTACGCCGTAGCACAATCGATCTCACAGTGATCTAGACACATGAAGCCTGGGGCCTGGATCGAAATTCAAGAACTCGACGCGCGCGCCAACTGCGACGATGGATCCCTGGCACCAGATGCACCACTCTCCAAATTCTTCGACACCGCTGAGAAGGCCGTAGCTAGCTTTGGCATGAAGTTCCGCGCTGGCGAGAACTTGCGTGAGCCCCTCGAAAAGGCCGGCTTCACCAACGTAAGCTGCAAGGTTCTCAAAGTCCCTATCGGAACCTGGGCAAAGGTAAGCACCACCAGCTGATATGGAAGACTTACTGACATGTTGCTACCAGGACAAGAAGCTCCGTCTTATCGGTCTGTACCTAAAGACTGCCGTCAGTGACATGTTTGGCGCTATGGCTGCAAAGCCTCTACGCAAGATTCTGGAGCCTGAAGAGATTGACGTTTTCTTGGCTGATGCCCGGAAGGATCTGGACAATCTTAATATTCATTCATATGAGAAGTATTACTTCTGGATGGGACAGAAGGCTGAAGCGTAATATGCGACCAGATATTAGTTCCGTACATAAAAGTTGCACAAAAGTTGGTGGCTTGTTGTTTTCACGGCTGGTATACCGTAAAGAGGAGGATGTTCACTATCGTACTCCAGCGAAAAGTCGACACAACCTGGGCATATAAATTGGAGGTTATTAAAATTTTTTAGCATTCTCCAACTCATCCTGGGGACTGTCGAGCATCTCGTACATGACTCAAATACAGCCCCTCTGGACGAAGAGACATGGCAAAATCCCATCCGTCTTGTTGCCCGCGGGCAAGGATTCTATGATACTCGAATGTCGCTCTTGGAGGCGATTCAAATGGCAACATCTTGTTGATGACCCTATTGAAACATTTCCCATACTCATGACCCTGCTCCTCCGGAGCGCCAACCTTGAGGTCACCGTGAGCTGCCTCTACAGGGTGTTCCCTAGAAGAGACACAGAAGGAAAACTATTGATGTTTGATTCGACAGCCTCTGCTGAGGTTCAAAAGGCTTGTCACTCCAAAACAAACCCGGCCGGCAATGGTTCAACCATCGATGCATGCTCATCCCTATTCTGTTCTAATTCAGGTTGTCAATGTCATTGACTTTAGCCCACATGTCGGGGTGCGATATTCACGAACGCCTTTGTAGGGGTGGATGGCTAATCGGAGTCTTATCCGTCTACTGCCATCACTGCCATTCTCTGCCATGCCAGTGATGGCGCCAAATATTCACCCGCACTGGAACCACCCTCACACCAACGGCTGCGCACAGCATCATCACCACAACCTTTTCCTACTTGCAACACTTTGGCGCCAGATATTTTGGCTTTGGAGAGCCTGAAGCACTTTTTCTTTTCTTGGTGCGATTTCTCGTGGCTTCGCCCCGTTGCGTCCAATTGTCGAACTTCAGAGAACCTGCCGAGATCTATTGTGGTCTCACCCTTAATACCAACACTCGCAAATCCTTACACATAAGCTGCTTTAATAAGTAAATACCCTCCGGGACAGAACTGAGAGTACTTACTAATCCTTCTTGAAGAGTTCCCTGTCGTACGAACGACCTCCCGAGATGGCACAACAGCCCCCAGTCACCGCCGAATGGCGTCAGAAGATGAACAAGCGACTCAAATGGCTCAAGTATCTCGGAGTTATGGGCAAGATTGAGCTCGTCTGCGGCCCAGATGGACTTCCTGGGTATGACGGTATGCCCCCCGAGCATGATGCTATACTCGACCTTCCTGCCGACTCCCCGGCGACCATTGCCCCGGTACTGTCAGATCCTGCGGATCCAACCAAGCCCATTCCCTCGGATCAACTGCAAACAATTATAGACGACCTGAAATCGCGGCCCGAACTGACCCATTGGATCTGGGCAAAGTCCGCCCAGAATCTCCAAATTCATCGCCGCCACGGATGGCCGACCATTCTTCAAGTGCTGAAAATCCTCGAATCAACTGAACGAAGCTGCAAATCGGACCTCGATGCTCTTATGGATCTTCAAGTATCAACTGTACCGAAAATCATGCTCGTTTTCGCCAACAGCCCCGAGATGAGAGCCTTGCTGGTGCTGCTTCAATATCGCCTGGTTAGAATCTACGCGGACTTGAATGCCCCGATTGGCTGGTGGAGGAATCACAGAGAGACCGCAAGCGAAATCCTGAACAATGATGAAACCTACCAATGCATCAATTCTACCGACGAAGGGATCAGGAAGGCTCATTTCCTGCACTACAGCAATGCCCTGTACGATGCGGGGGATGTTGTATCAAATGAGGTGGTTCCGCACATCCACGACTTCGTCATGATGCAGAATAATGAAGTTGTTTTGGCCATGGTAGACCGCCATATCGACCAGCTTCGAGCCGACATTGAGCGGGCGGGACATGGGGCTCTTTTGGCCTAGAATTGATCTCAACCGGTTTTGCTTTAGGCTTGGGGGCTAGGATACATTGCAACCCCAAGTGCATGGCTCTGTCACGACAGCTTTGCGAATGACAGAAATGAGATAGAACCAAAGGAAGGAAGTCAAAGACATCACGGGCTATTCGGTGTATCTAGGAAGGGACTAGAAGGTTTCACACACTGAGCCTCCAACCGACGCTTTAGTCTCATTTGCCATCTGAGCGACTAAAGCGAGGTTAAACAGTCGAATCAAATCAAATAGCATGTATATCAAGTAATCACAAATTGAAATCCCACAGAGTAATTTACTCTCAATGATGCACAGCAGTCTGCGTCGATTAACATCAAGTGAGCTAATGTATCTGATGCGATGTGCGGCTGCTGATATCCATGATTAGCAATCAGGCTTTGACTCTGGTTTTATCTGTATAGCTTTTCTTTGATCCTGTCAAGCTTGATTTGAAGGTGAACACATGCAGTTTCGGTCATATGACTTGCTCACACGAGTTTAGAAAGTCCTTAATGAAGGCACCGGAAGTGGCAAGTATTGCATCCATGTCGTACTTTTCAACAAAGATAACCATTCACAGGTATCCGGGCTTTGTAATACACTCTGTAAATTACACGTAATTCATTCATGTTGGTTACTTATTTATCATAACAACTTAAATAAAGTCATGGGCCCTGATCTATCGCCTCTTCTCCCCAAGTAAGTCATTCTTCCCTTAAACTCTACCAAGTCTACCTTCCTAACATCCTCTCCAGCTGGATCCCTCCCGACGCTAAGTTCGAGATCGACGTGTTGAAATATAAAAAGGGATGAAATCCTAGTGGCTGTTGAGACCTATTTCTCAACACGACGATGCTACCATTTGCTGGACATGGAACAACAACACCTTTGACTTTATCCACATCTGATATCTGTTCGGCGCCATCAGAGACTGGGAATCTCCGTTCAAGGAACCTTGCCGCTACTGTGCCCCCGACGGATCGGGTCTGGTGAAGCTGATGTCCGAATTCGCAGTGGTGACGGCACTACCGATGTTACGGAGTGAGAAGTTAACGGTCATCAACGTTTCAGTAGTGGAATATGCAAATCGGTCATTTCAGACGCTTTGAACATCAAACGCAAATAACAAATGTTCATTGTGTAATGTGAATTGAAGTTGTCACAGGCTGATAGGTATCATCTATTATCGAAGCGAAATTACCTCTTCTACGGGATGACCGGAACTCAGGAAACCTACCAGAGCAGGATCTTATCCTTTATACTCCCAGACCCCGGAATTTGGGACAACTCTTGCTATGAAAATCACAATTATTCCACCAAATATCTTGAGAAATGTGACTAAACCAGGTCAGCCCAAACAAAAGATTCGAAAAGATCGCCAAGTGCTTACAGATAGTAAAAGTCCACCCAGGCCCTATTGCATCAAGAAGTGGCACAATCGCCGCCGAAACAGCTGCCCCAAAAACATACTGCAACACGTACTTGCTGCAAACAACTTCAGCTCGTTCGGCAGGAAACACTTCTACCGCAAGTTAGTATGGGTACTATACAGGTGTACGAGGACAAACCGGCGGTATAAGTATTAAGTCCGTTCCAAGCCCCCATCAAACCAACACCAATCCAGAATGCCATCACAATGGGCAGAGCCAAGCCTCCCAACTTCTTCTCCAAACTCCATCCAAAGAGAAGCAAAGCGATAGGCAAGACGACAAAGAGGTAGGCAAGTCCACTATTAAGCCGGTCTTTAGGTAGACGCACACCGTCACGCTTCGTCAGGTATCTCTTCACAGCGTGATCTGACATGCGTCCACCCAGGACACTCCCAACTATAAAGCCCATGCCCGGCGCAATGTAGAAAAGACCGCTGATCAAGGGCGTCGTGATATGAAAACGAGGAGTAATTAAATGTCTAACACACGTAATCAAGCCATACTGAGAAACTGCGAGGAATCCACACGTCAAGTCTGCCAGAAAGACCTGCGGTCGGAGGAACTGCTTTAGCGTCTTGCTCGGGTTGAACCTTTTCAGTATCCCGGAGAAGGATCGCTCAGAGGGTGATAGTCTGCCGTGAAGTTGCTCGACTTCGCTTTTGATGCTGGGGATGAACAAGACGGACAGCACGAAGCCTAGCCCAGCCATTCCTGTCTGAAGCCAGAAAATAGTACGCCAGTGACTAAAGGTAATGATGATACCACTGAAAGTAGGGCCTGGTGATTGGGTTGGTAAGTAGAAAATGAGGTAGACATGGCTAAGAAGCTTACCTATAGCCGGTCCAGCGACGCTCCCAATCTGCATAAACCCAACCGCCCTGCCACGAACCAAAGGCTCATAAATATCGGCAATGATAGTCTGTGCAGCCACCATGAAGTACGTCCCCGTAAGTCCCGAAAGGACTCTCAGCGCCGTAAACCCTGGGAGATTAGTCACCACAGCCGTCCCGATAGACGTTACCAGCAGAAACAAGATAGCGGCGTTGTAACTACTCCTTCGACCGATAATCTCCGCAAGAGGCGACCATATCATCGAGGAGCAGCCCATAGCGATCAGGACGCCAGCATTCGTGGCGTTGATTATTTCTGGGGCGGTTCGTAGATCGGTAGCTATTTCGGGCGTGGCTACGAGAAGAGATGTGCTTGAGAATGTCACGACGAGACAATTCCAGCTGACGATGAATAGGATCAGAGACTTCTTTGCACGGCCGAATTCTTTTTGGCTACCAGCGTTTGCTTGGGGCGGTAGGGATATCTCAACATCGCCCGTCGAGCCTGACTCGCTGGTACGCCATAGAGTTGGCATTCTGATCATTGAGCACCACTGTGAAATTCCATGTTGAAAATTTGCATTTTCTGCAATTTTTTTTAATCCATCATCGGGATTCTGATTTATAGCCGAGGATCGGTAGCGGACCAGTCGCTAAAAGAGGGTAACTTATTCCTTTGGTCTTGGCACCGGCGGGTTTAGCACGGCGCCGAGCTTTCTTACCAACCAGATATCACTAAGTAGCCGACTTCGGGTACTTATAAATGGATGCCAATTCTTAACTCAAGTGAGCTGCCTTGGGCCTCAAAAAAGTCTGAATTGCTCTTTTGGTTTATCGTTGATCTTTGTTGTTCCTCTTGGGAGGACTACTTAGACGCAAAGCTAGAAAATAAGAAAGACCAAGCATTCCAAGGCCATCAGCACCACTAGGCGCAAGCGCATCCGGTGGCTGATGTTTATCCTTTCTTCGTTGGTTATAGCCCGATAGTCTTATCTTGATTAGATCGACGAGGGAGGATTGACCGAACCCGTCAACATTCTCGCTTGATGACCTCAAGCTTGGATTATGATCAGACATCGTGCTTTCATGTTTACTCATCGATGTCCACATGCACTCGAATCTCTGGAACTTATTGTACATGGCGCATTTCAATCGTAGAAACATATTCGAAGATGGCCTTAATGGTCCAGCTAAGACGAGGAGGGGGTGACGAGAAGTGTAAGTTAGTTTCAGCACGGGAGATCAATCTTATACATAACATACATGGTAGTAGCTTACGGACCAGAAAGCCTAGTTTTGTTAAAAAGCATAGATGAGCGCATGAGCGCGAGCCAGTCAGTCGGTTCAAAGTTCGATTTAACTATTTGCAGTTATGATGCATGTTTGTGGGACTGCCCAGGAGTAAAACTAGCTCATCGATATGACTGTCGGGACTCGGATATCAGGAGAATTAACTTGCAAGCAATATTAGTAAGAGTGGATATGGTGTGCCGCTCTTTAGGTTCTCTAGTGTATACCATGAACAAGACGACACGCTTGTTCTAATACTTACGATCAAGGTATTCAGACCCGTAAAAGCAGAAAACTGCGAATTACTTGTTTTAATAGGAACTAGACTGCCCAGAGAAGCTTGTGTCATTCTTAGCTAAGTATACTCGCAAAGCTGTTCCTATATTTTCAAAGGTTATACTGATAACACTCTTACTCTCTACCAGTCCGCCAGGGACTCATCTAGGGAAGGCTTATCCATCTCATAGTGAATGAAACTCTTCGTCAGTTGTAGCATCTTCTATAGTCGAACCCCTAATCTTTGCCAAGCAGCACTTTATCACTCATTTGCTCCGGCTCCATGTCTGCTAGATGGATTGTTAACTAGAACGAATGCGCCTATATGCAGTAAACTGGTAGATTCAAGATCTCATTGCATTTGCTATGCGGCTAGTTCTATTTCAGTATCCGAAATCTAGTATGTAGCAGGGACAACTCCAAGTCTTCCACCATCTGTCACGAGAACATTGCCGTTGATGTATGCACCAGCTCGACTGACCAAGAAAAGCACGGCCCCAGCAATGTCCTGCTCGTCTCCTGGACGCTCCTCAGGTACGACAGACTTGGGCCATCCGATTGTCTTGCGGTGTTCAATCTGCTCAGCCGTCATTTCGCTGGGATAGACTGCAACTCGTCAGTTGATTCATGCAACCAAAAGCTTTGGGAGGGGGACTTACAGCCAGGTGCAATGATATTGGCTCGGATGCCAAATTGCCCCAAAGAAGTAGACAGCTGCTTAAAGATATGCACCACCGCAGCTTTGGATCCTCCATATGCATACCCCAGTGCTGGAGTACGGTTGAAAGCTCCAATACTGCTCGTCGCAATAACTTGACTTCGCTGCTTCAGATCGCCCCGTTTGTTACCTGCGTCCAAAAGTTCAAGGAATGCGAATGCTGTGTTGAGCACACCGACAGTGTTGGTGGTGAAAGTCTCAGACAGCTCATCGTTGTTCCAATTCCAAACGTAATCGCGAAATTCTTTAACAGACGGGTTGGCTGGGAGTTTGGCGAGCGACGGACCGCTGATGCCGGCGTTGGCGACTACGACGTTGACGTAGCCGTGGGCGGATCCAATCTGAGATACTGCGCGCTCTAGATCCTGTTTACTGGTGATATCGCCTTGAATTGGGTGAATATTTCCATGTTTCTGGTTCTCGTTAGTGAAGGTGTTGGACAGTAGTGCCGTTATACACGCACCGCAGTCTTGGCAGCATTCTCGAGTGCTTCTTTACGACGTCCGATAATGTACACAATGGCACCGTTAGACTCTAATGCTTGGGCGATAAAGAGTCCAATTCCTTTGCGATGGTTAGTAAAAACACTCTGAAAATATTGTGTAATACGCACCAGTGCCTCCACCTGTTACGACAGCGACGAGGTCCTTGACTCCAAAGAGGTCACTGATATCGACTGAAGAGGCCATGGTTGTGAAGATGAGTTGTGAGTAAGACTATGAGTCTATGAGAATAGTGAAGAGCTGTTAGTTTGTTATTGCTGCACGTCTTTTGCTCCTCTATATGTCGCACATGGGCGGGGTAATGGTTATTAATAATCTGGACGAGCTATTACGACATCGATCACTTCTTTTATGCCATGAACTGAGTGGCAATGACGAATTTGATGATTGTTCAATGGATATAGCTACCAACATCCTGAGGTATGATGCTCAAGGGGTCCTATCGGGCTTCACTAGATCTAGCGGTATCATAACCACAGTACATCCACAATATCACCTTTGTAGGGATGCTTGGTGGTAGAGTTATATCGCCTTGCACGCATCATCCCAGGTCGTCCCTCAAACTTTCGCGTCTGGGTTTTGCAACCAGCTCTCCAACTTTCCTTCTCTAGGGACAAACCTGGCCTGGAATGCTCTCGGCGTCGCAACAAAAGAACGACCCTTCAAGCCCTTCAACGGATCAATCTCATCAGCTGTACTCTCACTGGCAGGGAGAATCTGAAACTTGGCGATGAGATGCAAAAACACTGTGTACAGAGCGCTGTGCGCCAGCAACGAAGCAACACACATTCTTCCACCGATTCCAAAAGCAAATTGGTGAGAAGCATGATCTGGCCCGTCTGGCAGCCAGCGCTCGGGAGCGAAGGTATCCGGCTCGCTGAACACCTCAGTATCTGTAAATCGTTAGTAGAAGGTACTCTAATCAGACACGCAGACCTACCCCTGGTACAGGCCCAGCTGTTGAGAAACACAAGCGTGTTCGCTGGTATCTTGGCCCCCTCCCAGTTCACATCAGTGTAGGTAGCTTTAGGCAGGGCAAGCTTCAAGACCACAAAATATCTGGCAATCTCTTTGGTCAGTGCATCAATGTAATCGACCTTAGTAGACGAGTATTGGTTTGATGCGAGGTCCAAAACACCAGCTTCCTTGATAGCGTTGTAGGCCTTCTCCTGCACATCTGGACGATGAGCGAGCAGTAGAATCGCCCATGCAATGGTAGGTTGATTAGAATCGGCTCCCTGCTCAACTTATCAGTCAAAAGCAAGACACTGAAACTTGTCGATGCTTACCGCCATCATGCTCAAGCTCACACTAATCAGTTCTTCACGAGTCAAAGTGGCCGATTCCGGCTCTCGGAGCACAGCTCCTTGGATACACGGCTTGTCTTCTCCCTTCTCAACTTCGTTTCTCAGTTTATCCAGCAACCTATCATTGTACTCCAGTCGCCGCCTTCCGATATCTGCTGCGTGAGATTTGGGTGTGCTGCTGAGCCCCAGGAACGATGAGACCGGCTCCCAATACCTGAGCAGCGGAATATAGTTGGCATAGTTCTTGGAGGTATCTCTGAACTTGGATATCTCCGACTCAACATATAAGATCTCGGCGAGAAGAGGATCATCATGCAAAGATTTGATATTGGAGACACGCGTGCCGTAGTTCAGCGTCAAACTAAGATTCAGCGAGAATCTCGTCACTGCTTTGCGGAAATCAATCTCGACGGCCCCGTCTTTGCAATCGCTGTACAAATCCTTGAGGAACTCCCGAGACTCCAAGTTCAAGATGGGTGCATAGCTTTCAACACGAGGACGGTTTAAAGCAGCGGCTGCTAGCTTTCTTCGCCGCTTGCAAGACTCATCCCAAGGGCTGGTTCCGATGCTGGTTACCGTCTTGCTAACCTTCTTGTGGAACACGTGAAAAGTTGGCCTTGAGTTCATGGCGTTTCTCTGTCCAATGAAGAGCTTCTTGGCAGCGTCGACGGAGTTGACGACGACACCAGTCGTGTTGCCGAGCTGAATTTGGAAGACTGGGCCATACGTCTTTGACCACTTGCGATATGTCTCTGCGGGAATCTCGTCTGTGTGCTGTCCAGTGTCAGAGTGATATTAAATGGTAGACGATGTGTTGCATACTTGGAAGAGATTTCCGACTACCGGCCATCCTCTAGGACCGGGTAGGTGTCCGATTTGGCTGCGGTATCGACTAACCTCATTTTGAGCTAGGTAAACAGTAAAAGCCAATATAGGAATTGACAAGGCGTAAGCAACCAGAGACAGGCAGCTGACCTCTTCGAGGAGGAGCTGCTCCAACAGTGCCATTGTAACTTCTAAATGAAGGCAGTTCGTCTCAGGATGAGAGTCGTCGCCAAACGTGATACGAGAGCTAGAACAGCGGGAATACGGCCGTTGATGTGAGATATAAAGAGCGTCGGGGAAGCACCGCCATCACACCAAAATGGCGACATAGCACTTGTCTGCATATTTTACCACCATCCCTGACCCGGCATCGAGGACAAGGCCTCGGGAATAGGGAACATTGGTCATCAATTCAGTTTGACACTCACGCTTGGTTGCCAATGCTGTTGTCCGCATTAGCTGCGGAGAACACCAGGTAAACTATTGGTTATCGAGCACATCATGGTATCCCCAGATGGCGAATAGACGAAGGATCTAAGGATGCATGGTTTAAGCTTGTTATCCTGCAGCCCGTCTTATTTCCAGCCGACCTGGACCACTTTTGCGGTGCAACTCCGACTCTCTGTATTACAACTTTTACAAGGATTGCAGCTAAAGGTCAAACGTTCATTCACCTAAGAAGTCTTCATTCACAAACAGTGGATTGAAACAACCCTCGTCCATCTTACGATTGAGATGTTTGTAATATATCTACACCTGCTTTACGGCAGGATTATGCTTCCCATCACCATCAACGTTGAACATGTAAGGCTTATCAGCCGCACCATTCGTCAAGGCCTCTTCCCGACTCTGTCGCAGAAACCACGGCGAATTCTTGAGGCCCTTGTGCCAATTCCTCCCCTCATACTCAGCCTCGCTAGGCTTTTCTCCACTAGCCCTAATCTCTTGTCCTCGCCGCTCAATGTTCCCCCAAACTCGAAGCAGGTTCTCGCCCGCCAGGAGCCGAATCTGCTCATCCGTAGCCCCTCGCTCCATGACAAGCTGGATCAGATCGGGAAACTTGGACACATCTTCAAGACCGATGGGAACAAAGGGTGTGCCAGAGAAGTCGCTGCCAATGCCCACGCATTCCCAGCCGCATATCTCAGCAATGTGAAAAATGTGATCAACTACGTCGTGAATGGTGGCTTGGTCTGGGTTCTTCATGTTGAGGAATCGATTGACAAAGACTGCCATGACTATACCGCCGTTCTGTTTGACAAGACGCAGGACATCATCAGGTGCGTGTCGCAGATGAGGCTCAACAGAGTATGCACCAGAGTGGGAAAAGATGACGGGCGCCCTTGCAACGCTCAAGACATCTCTCATAGTTTGGTGCGACACATGAGACAAGTCGACTATCATTCCAAGACGATTCATCTCCCTGATCGCCTCGTAGCCAAGCTTGAACAGACCCTGATCAGGACCACCTGCTGCGACGGTCGAGGCAGATGTGCCAAAAGCGTTGTCACAGTTGTGTGTCAAAGTGATGTATCGGGCACCTAGGTTGAACATCTGACGGATGGATCCAATGCTACCGCCGACTTGGTGACCTCCCTCAATCCCGATCATGCTTGCAATACGGCCAGCTTTGAAAGCTTGACGGACGCAAGATGGATTGTCGCAGTATTGCAGGTACTTTGGGTGTTCATTGACAAATCTCCTTGTGACATCAATTTGCTCGAGAGTGTCTCTCACAATCCACTGACATGACATGGCTGGTCAGTATGCTTATACGAATTGCGTTGGCACTAAACGTTTGACGTACAGATGGGTCTTCAAAATGCTTCTGCTGAGTATCACAGTCCACATACACACTCCAAAACTGACCACCAACTAAACCTTGTCTCATTCTCTGGATATCAGTATGGCCCAAGAGCTTCTTGTTGAAATCCACACGACCATCGTAGATACGATTATGTAGCTCAATTCTAAGCTGCCAGGGCAAGTCATTATGCCCGTCAATAAGACTGGACGCACCATCAGTTCTGAGCGATTCGCAATTGGGAAAATGCAACTCACGGTGTTGTCTTCAAGACTCTTCTGGTGCGCTCTACGTAGTCTGTAGGGTCGACAGGTGACTCTCCGGGCCAGATGAATGAGAATGGACTGAGCAATAGGCCAATACCTGCAGCCAGTAAAGGGTATCGCAGCCACGATCGAACTCCGTAACTTTGCGTTGATCTAAGGATCAACGAGCGGTCACGTTCGTTGGAGTTGTCAATATCGACACTGGCAGAAGATTCCTCCCTCTCCGTACGGCTTTGCTCTTGGGCGTCCGCCATTTTCTAGTCTTTCGAATTGAAATAATACCCAAAAAGGAACAAAGAATGGGAGGAGGAGTGGGCGATATCCAAGTCCGATAACGCATCAAATGTTAAAAGTCTGGGCTAAACGCGGGATTAATACCTCATTCATCAGCGGTCGGCTTTGCTCCGACACTTGTTTCATCGCCAAGCAAGAGGTTATCCAGTCTTGGTATTGCGTGCTCGAATCCTTCATGGGCGGGCATTCCCCACACCAGGAGATCCTCCAGAGTGACTCGATGGGGTATGGAGTGTTCTCGTGTGAATCGGGTAGTACGCCGATGAGCTCTGTGTAGAATTAAATCCTGTAATATCTTTTGATGTTTATGGGAGAATGAGGAACTCGCTCTGCCATATGGTCTTGGGCTTTTATTTTTATTTTTAATTTTTGTTTTTGTTTTTATTTTTATAAGCATACACAAAAGCTCCGATGCCGCACCGAAACTTCAACATGTAGAACAGGGCTGGGATTCTCCGACAACGGGGTCGAAGGAAGAGACTGAAACGCAGGTACAACAGCAAAAACAAGTTTGAAGAAAATTTTTAATCTTTACATAGATCCCGAGGTATTCCAAGACTGATAGGAACAGTGTCCCTTGCTTTAGGGTAAATTGTCCTATCAAGTAACCTTTACTATCATGGCTTGATCTTCAGACGAGCACATCTGCTTTAGTAAATAGTGCAAATATAGCAGCGTGTCTAAGTAGTGGGTTTTTTTTCCTTTTTTTTTCTTCCTCTTCATTGTCCAGTTTTTTCTTCTTCGGGATATCCTGTTTTTGACATTGAAATATCTCATGTCAGAATCTACGAGTAGTCTCCCAGCAACAACATCATCATTGGACCACTCGGAAAGCAAGCTTCCTCATTGGCCGAAACTGGCCGAAGAGTCAGAATCTTGGAAACTACCTAACGTTAGTGGACCAACTGAGAGATAAGGGATCACGATTCAAGATGACCTTTGACCAACTTGGTAACCCCTTGTTGGACGGCTCGGAATACGAGTATCTTGATTGGCCATTTTCCAATAAGCATGTGATGCTAGAACTATAGCATGTGTTGGACTTTTAGAAAAGGTCACTAACGTCTTGGTTCTCTAGAGTCACGCTTAGACGAACAGTTCGAGGTATCACACAGGGAGTGCGATGACGCAAGCGCTTACTCCGTGCCGCCTTTTAACATACAATGGGTTGTATTGCCTGCTCATCGGCATCTTTACTGATGGGTAGATCCCTGCCGGCATGAATCATCCAGCAAAGATAGTCACGGTAGTCCACTAGGAACATAATAAACAGAGCGGACCAGCTGGGAACAAGACCTATAAAACTCCAGTCCTTGCTCCTTCATTAGGTTTTCATCTATCGTAACCCTTTATTGTTTCCAAGTTGCGTATAATACCCCCATGGCCGTTCCATTCTTTGAAAAGTAACCTTCTACTCCTCCACAATGGCGAACAACAACACCCTCTTCATGTCTCCGGAAGAGTCGAATCGTATATGCAAGACGGTTCGAGATAGGATAAGGCAACGCGAAGGGCAAAAAGGTCAACAGAGAGAACCAAACGACCCCAAAGCCTTGATTGAACAAGCGACATCGACGTCTCTGATGCAAGACCTCTCCTCTGCGGCCTTTGGCTTGGGAAAACCAACGAGGAGTAAAGAGACAATGGTCGCGTATGGTATCGGCGACGCATACTCCCCCTGTACGACCAGGCTTGCAGATCTTAAACCAATCAAACTTTCTAATCTACGGATGGAAACGCATCATCGCGGATGTGCGCTATCTTTGCGGCGCGTATCACCGGTTGCGGTGCTAGAAGCATCCTCATGGACGGTAGTACAGGAGGACCTATCGGACGAGGTCGAACGAATAGAGATTTTCCTGCATAAATCTCAGCATGGGCACGATATCCTGGACGTGGCATCTGAGATGGTGATCAAAGAGCCTTATTATACTCTTAATAACCAAGGAGAGCGTACAATTCGGATAGATCATCCTTCCGATCTTGTCGTTACCAGAATCAGCGAGGATCCTGAATCTTGGCGTCTTGCGAACCGGTGCTCTTCACACTCAGAGAGAGCTTCATCCGAGAAGTACAAGAATGAGGGAAATAACGCACTTCTAAAGAATAAAAACCACGTCAAGGCGCACTTTTACTATACCAAAGGCTTAGAATTACTTGCAAATGGGGAACCGCACGAGACTTTACGCAACGACCTCCACCGAAATCGATCTTACGTCAACCTTCAACTTCAGCGATTCGATGAAGCAAGAACAGATGCTCTGCTGTCCATCACCAATGGCGAAAGCGAGGATCTCAAAGGCCTTGACGCCAAAGCTTTCAATAGGGCTGGCCTTGCAGCATATGCCCAAGGCGAGTTTCTGGACGCTAGACACTACTTTGAGCAGCAGGAGAGGCTTCAGCCGGGAGAGCAGTATCCCAAATTATACATCCAAAACATCGACGCAAGGCTCAAAGAAGAGATAGATGGGGCCTACAACATGAGCAGGATTGTCAGAAATCTGTCCAAAACTAGAGGTAGACCCGACACTGCCTCATTTAAAGGCCCTACCGAGATTAAAGAGAGTCCAGGGGCTGGTCGTGGTCTATTTGCGACGCGTGTTATCCAATCCAATGAAATGATCATGTGTGAGAAAGCGTTTTGTGTGGCATGGAGTCATGAACCAGAAACATTCAGCGCTTTGGTTTGTGACATCCGTGAGAACGCTGCGATCAAGGTATTCCCTGCCGGACTGCACAAAGCAGTTGTGCGGAAACTATTCAACAATCCTTCACAGGTCCAAAAAGTTCTGAACCTCCATGGAGATTATGTCGGACTTGGCAAAAAATTGCGGGAGATTGACGGTGTTCCTGTCATGGATTCTTTTCAGATACACGACATTATCCAGCGAAACGCCTTCGGGCTGGGCCAGCAAACTGAGGATGAAGACATCAGCAACGCCAGTACCGGCCTCTGGATTAGGGCCTCTTACATCAACCACTCGTGTATACCCAATTCCAAGAAAGACTTTGTGGGTGATCTCATCATCTTTCGGGCCACGCGTCGAATCGCAGCTGGTGAGGAGATCACACATAGCTACGACGAGTCTAGCGATTATGAAGCGAGAAAGGCGGCGATACAGAGAACTTGGAACTTCCAGTGTCGCTGTCAGCTTTGTCTTGTGGAAGAGGCTGAGGGGGAGGATGCAAGAAAGATACGGCGCGAGGTGGAAGAAAAGGCAAACCGTTTTGCAGAGACTAACAACCCATCTGCTGCCAGCCGGATTGTGGTGAGGAAGGCAAAGATTATCCGTCAATCTCTCAATGAGACATACGACGAGAAGAAATACAAGGGACTACCGCGTCGAGCACTGTTGATGATAGATGAGTGGCTTCGAAGAGCTGATGCTAGGTAGCACAAAGGTGTCGAATACAAGAGGTTGATTGTGCAACAATTCATCCCTGCTGAGCTGCGCCGTGATAGTCGAAGGTATCATTGAATCTTTTTTATACTATCCAAGCCATCAACTTGCACTTCTTCTCACCCACCATGAGTAACAACGAAGTCACTCAAAACAGTTGGACGGCAGTTCCAGTCGACCCCAGAAAGAGGAGGATCCTCTCGTCAATAAGAGGCAGCAATGCGTCAGGGGCGAGCCGCCAAAGCAGACTTAAAACCACTCAATAAGAGTGTACTACAGGTGCATGTGGCCCTTTGTCAACTGTCTGTGAATAACGCCCGAATTCTAAAGTCATTGCTATAATGAGCTATCAGCCATAAATTGGCTTCACCTCTACCCATTTGACTCTTCCTGTTACATCTTTTGCATCAGTAACCCGAGACATCAGGCCATTCCGTCTCAACACCCTCTTTGACGATCATGTCTTGAAACTCCTTGAACAACTTCGTCTGCCCTTGTACTTCATGCGGTGACAATCCAGTGTCTAAACAATGCGCCGCCAACAAACCCGCCGCTTCTCCAATATTCCACTCAACGGGATGCAATCTATAGCAGCCATTGGTAATATGCGTAGTCCCAATATTCTTGGACGCCGCCAGCAGATTCGGTCTCTCTGTCGGGATCAAAGCCCCAAGTGGAATCTCAAAAGGACAGCATGCAACGTCGATGTAGTTATCGCCGCCTGTAGACGGATGGAGGTCTATCCGGTACATGCCCACGCCTACACTATCGGGATAATGCACTGCACCCTTCTCTCCGCGAACTTCAAGTGAAAGATCTTGCTCGACGATGGTGGTCACAGCCTTGATGCGACGTGATTCGCGAACATAAGGTGCCATTGCCAGGCCGTGTTCGGTTCCGGTAATGTCTCCTCTCAGACGAAGCCCGGGATATCCTGTTCCACGACCATCGGCCCGAGGACAGTCCGTTTGTAGGTAGTATAGCATGCTATAAGATAAAGAAGCCGCTTCTGCAAGACGTTCTTGTAGGTCATCCTCTGAGACGTCGATGATGGGCTTCTCAAAGTAATCGATCATAGGCCAATTGACCAAACAGATATCAGACTGATACGCCCCAGGCGTAAAGTTATCTCGAGCTGCGATGCGACGGAATGTCCAGAGATTCATATCCCCGCCCGACTTGCGCTGATCAGAAATAACCGATGCCGGATCATCGTTGGGATTAGGCGTAAACTGGCGTTCAACGATCTCCAGGGTTCGTGGATGTGGAGCTTTGAGGCCTAGTAAAGGTGCTCCCCAAAAGTCCGGGTGGTATTTCCGCCAGTATTCATACTTCTCTGGTTTAGGAATTGTGTGATCTTCGCCGTCAATGTGATCCACGGCGAAGCAGATAGAGACAGCTTGGGAGTTCTGAGGCTGCGCTTCTTCAGGCGCACTTGGTTCTCCGGTATCTTTACGGGATTCAAAACCCGTCACATAAGGCGTCTTCGTCAGGGGTAGCAGATCACCCAACTCGGTAGCGTCTATGACATACTTGGCATCAACTGTGAAGGTATTGCCAGAATCAAGTTTTCGAAACTCAACAGAGCGAACAACCTGTCCCACCATCTCACAAGACACAGCCTTGACGCGCTTCTTAATGACGAGCTGTCCACTGCCAATGTATGGCATAAGCATAGCCTCGATGACAGCAACGGCAACTCGTGGTTCATGACAAAGCTTGCTAACATGACCTGCACCAGGATTAAACTGTGGTCTTCTCCTCGCATCTTCGGTCAGAGGGTAATTGTCGCGATAGTACTGTCTGATACCATCACGCAACGCACGGTACGAGCGTGTGACACCAAACTGCTCTACCCAGGTATGCTCGTCCGGCGGCACAGCTTGGCTTGTTAACTGCCCGCCTAGCCAATCATACTCTTCTGTGACTAGGACGTGACGGCCTCTGCGGAGGGCTCCAAGCGCAGCTGCGACGCCGCCTAGACCACCACCGGTTACGAGAATGTCTGTTGAGAAAGACCTTGGTCGGGATCTGAGATGGGCTGTCTGCCATGAGGTGCCTGAGCTACTTTTGTTGAAGTGGCCATTTGTGGATGCCTCCGAGGGCTGAGGGTGATCTAGGTCACCCATTCTGCTCGGGGATGGATGAATCTGAGTTGAACGTAAGAGATAGTTGGATAAACTATTAATCTAAGCTCAGAGTAAAAATATATTTTACCGGGGAGAATGGCTTTGTTTTAATTTGTCTCACATTGACCCTCCAGTTGTTGATCAATGTTTTACTCCCACATGCATCACTCGTAAGTGATCTACGTTTCATGCCTTTACCCGACAGTCCCCGTGAGGGGTTACACGCCAACTTGAAGCAATGTTATGCACGTGAACGTGATAATCCCGTGGCCATTGGACCAGCAACTGCCAAGACTCTGCCTGACGTGTTTGTTGTCACTTCCCCTCTCTTCTCCTCACTTTCGGGTACTTTACTCAATTCTCCCCGATCCTTGGAGGTTACGAGCAATCGTAAGCAGCCTGCCGAAATGCCAGGGCAAAGAGACGACGCGACAGATCAACAGACGGAATCCAATAATGGACGAAAGCGCGCCAGACAACCCACTTCGGATCCGCGGTATCCTAGAAAGCGAAGTCTGAAGGCTTGTCATGTTTGTAGAGCGAGGAAGACCAAGTGCGATAATGTGCAGCCTACTTGTGGCTTCTGCGCATCGCTGAATATTCCGTGCTCATACGATAATACCGAAAAGGACCATTCTGCGTGAGTTGTATCCCTGTATCGTATGTTTGTGCTAACGTAGACTGAACAGGTTTGATCCAGCTAGTCTGGAGATCCTTCGACAGCTGGGGCAGATTATCAGCTCCCAAGACGAGCTGGCTCAGGCAGTGCGCTCAATAGCTGCGTCACAATCACACACAGCTTCACATCTGGATCCTACTCACACTCATCTACATATCACTGATAGTCTGAACTGGGAAGAAAATGTACAAACGCAGCAACTCGCTTACATAACCGACTGGTTCGGCGGACAGTCAGACTCAGCCTCGACAACTCCAGCGGCATCTGCAAGTGTTGCTGCAGTTCGATGGTTCGGCATCTTAGCCAACGATGCATCCAATGAGGCTTTTCAGGATGTCGATGCATCCTTGGGCCTCGATGGCGAACTTCTTGATACATCGCCAGATGGTCAGGCTGAGAAAGATATCACTCCTTTGCAGAGGGCGACGAGAATCATTGATACGCAGCCACCAGATCGAAATTTATCTGATGAAGGCGGCGGCCTTGTTACCAGCTCTGTAGAACAGAGCCTGTGGCAGGCGTCTGAGAGTATCTCTCTGCTTGACCGAGAGCAGACCTTGTTTCAGAACTTTTTGCATCGGATATGCTCATGGGTAAGCTGATGATCACTTTGTTTCAGAGCAAGTATACTAATAATCAGGACTAGCTCGACTTATTTGATCCAGCCCGCACGTTCTCCACGCGAGTACCACACCTGGCAGTCCGAAACGCAGGTCTTCTCAATGCCATCCTGGCACTCTCATGCTATCACCAGTCTCTCGACGAAACCATCCCAGCCAGCCAACGACCAGACCAAAACACCGCGTTACAATATTACTACCAAACACTACACTACGTCCAAAAGGCCATGCGTTATTCCACTTACCAGAATAGTCAAGAGCTGATGGCAACGACACTCATGGTATCAACGTATGAAATGCTTCGAGGCTCCCGTAGAGATTGGCAACAGCATCTCCAAGGCGTTTTCTGGATCTTGCGGTCTCGTCAGATTGAAGTTGAAACGTCCAGTCTGGAGAGCACTACTTGGTGGGCCTGGCTGCGACAAGACATCTGGGTTGCCTTTCGCGAGAAGCGGAGAACGTATAGCACGTGGATGCCCAAGAAGGGTTACGAGGAGCTAGATAGCCATGAGTTAGCCTCGCGAGCTGTGTGGATTATGGCACAGGTGATCAACTTTTGTGCCGTTGACTCGTCTACCGAGACTGAGAGTAGTCTGGCGGGAAGAATAAGTTGGGCAAAGGCGTTGAGGAAGATGCTGGATGAATGGCGGTCTCATCTGACTGTCGAGTTCTCGGCTCTACCTACCATTGGCCGTCAGGGAAGCGAAGTGTTCCAACCGCGTCTGATACACCCCCAATGTTTTGGTATGCACGCTGAATGCAATATAGTATCTACCCGGCTAATTGGGTTGACAGGGCTAGCAGTGCAACTTCATCACTGTTCTCGTGTCCTTATCACCGCCCATGAACCACATCTAGATGGTATCCAGGGTCTCTTGAAGCGCCAGAAAGAAATCCAGGAGAGCATCGAGATGGTCTGTGGCATTGGCATGACTCTTACAGAGGACGCGTCGAGTATGTTGTCTTCGCAATGTCTTTTCATCGGTATGACCCCGTTCCTTAAGATCTAGGCCAATTCTAACCACGGTTGTAGCTGGTATGTTCATGCAGAACCCTCGTCAGAGAGACTGTGTTTTGGAAATGCTGGATTCATGTCAGAAGAGATGTGGGTGGCCCACTCCTTCACTCAGATCCGAGTTGGAGCAGATATGGGAGAATCCTAGTGCTCTGTGGGATAGTCAGCGTAGTTGAAATGCAGCTTGTTTGGTAATCTGATTTAACAAATCTCTCCACGATAGTGGCTGTGTAATATATTGTATATGAGAATCCTGATCACCAAGTCTTAGATAGATCAAGGTCGCATAGAGGCTGTGTGTGTCTTGCACTTTCTACAATATAATTTATCGGCTGTATTATTCTTACAAGCTGTGCTGTCGTATTGACTCCGAAACTACAACCCTTATCAACCAGTAAGGATCAACCAGTGTTTTTACACGGCGCTCGATATTGCCGTATTCTGCAAAGCTCACATGTGATATGCCCCAAGCTTACCTCCTCGGCAAGCACCCGACAGTCCCCGACGGCGCTCGCCAAGGATGTTGTCGAACCACGCGCCTGAAAACACCGTAACAATCACAAGACCAGCAACCGAGACTCCCCGTCATCGTTACCCCAGATTTGACCTACACCCCGCATTTGCCTTGGCCAGCAGGGATGATCAATGAAGGTGTGAAACAAATTCAAGCTTAAGCAAACATGAGCCCCAACTCGTGTACTCCGCTGCTTATATCATGATGCTCTTGTAACCTCGTTTTGCTTCTCAAGTGGTCTCCATCTTACTGCTGTCGAGATTACGATTGATATCTGACAAGATGACGATTCACGGCATGTTTCGGCGCATTGTGCGCAACGATGCTATCCGCGTAGATCCTCCGGAGATTTACAACTGGCGAGTGATCGCTTTGACCGCTTCGGTAAGTGCGCAACCACAGGTCCGACTCTGTTTACCAACTCTCGACAGGCATGCTTTGCTGGGGCGCTTTTTGGAGTTGACGCTGGTATCATTGGCGGCGTTCTAGCAATGCCAGACTTTAAACGGTTCGTCACATCCTATTCAGTACCATGCACGATACTAACAAAGTATTTAGAGAGTTTGGTCTTGACACTCGCCCGCCCAGCGCCGCTGCTGATCTCTCTGGTAACCTCGTCACAACAATGCAAGCCGGTGCCATTGCAGGAGCGCTGATCTCGAGTCCCTTTGCTGATCGAAAGGGTCGAAAACCTGCACTGCTTCTCGTCGCTGTGACTGGGTTTACCGGTGGGATACTGCAGGCGTTTTCGTATGGTCACTTGTCTGCCTTTTACATCGGACGGTACGCATCATTGGTAGACAACTTGTACAACGCACATGACTGATAATAATGCAGATTTATAGAAGGTATTGGTCTAGGAGCTGGAACAATGCTCGCGCCAACTTACGTGTCCGAGAATTCACCTCGCGCTATCCGTGGGTTTCTCGTCGGCTTCTTCCAACTCCTTTTAGTTCTCGGCGGAATGACAGCGTACTTCATCAACTACGGCTCGCTCCTACATCTTCCTGGAAAGGCCACCTGGATGGTACCCTTAGGATGCCAATCCATCTGCCCGGCGCTTTTGTTCTTCAGCATGCTCTTCTGCCCAGAGTCACCACGATGGCTGGCCTCTCGCGATCGATGGGAGCAGGCGGGAAATGTCCTGTCCGATGTGCGAAAACTCCCTGTGGACCATGCGTATATTCAGCAGGAGCTGCTTGAATTACGCACACAGATCGAACAGGAACGAGCTATCATGCAAGACACGGGATTCTGGGCTCTTCAGAAGGAGTGCTGGACGCTGCCCTGGAACAGGAAGCGGGCTCTTCTTACTATAGGTATCGTTACACTTGGACAGTGGACGGGCGTAAGTAACCTCTGATCTGTTTGATGAGCGGTCGCTGACGATGTTTAGACTGGTGCTATCAACTACTACGCCCCATCCGTAAGCTGATTCAAGGTTGATCGATGGAGCCGGAACTAATATTCGAATAGATCTTCAAGGGCTTGGGTCTCAGCAGCACTACTACCGCCTTGTTTGCGCAGGGAGTAAGTTATCTTGAATTCTCAATCGTTGGATGAAAAACTACTGACAAGTCTAGATCTATGGCGTTGTTAAAGTTGTAACTTGTCTAATCTTCATCTTCTTCCTGGCCGATTCCCTGGGTCGTCGCAAGTCATTCATGTTTGGCGGTGCTGTCCAGGCGTTCTGCATGTTCTTCATCGGCTTTGTAGGTAATACCGATGGCCTTTTAACTCATCACTAACATGTGCAGTACCTTCGATTCGGTCCTGAACCTGGAGAGAACAACCACCCGCCTCCAGCGGGTATCGCTGCCTTGGCCATGGTGTACATCTTTGCTGCAGCCTTCAACATGAGTTGGGGCCCTGTCTGTAAGTGCATTCGACAACCTCTACAGTTCAATTTTTGCTGACTATATTAGCCTGGATATACGTCTCCGAAATCCCGACGAATCGACTACGAGCATACAACGTCGCTTTGGCATCATTCACTCACTGGGTGCACAACCTAGCGGTATCAAAGTCGACACCCGTGATGCTGTTGCATGATCCGTACAGAGCCTACTTCATCTTTGGATCCTTCAACCTGTTCATGGCGATTGCTGCATGGTGGATTCCCGAGACCAAGGGCGTAGGTTGTGCCTTCATTCACGTCCACCACATTGCTGACTTGGATTACTGCAGATCTCTCTGGAGCGTATGGACGAAGTCTTTGGCGTCGCAGACTTTTCCAATGTGGAGGATGTGGGTATTGCCGCTAGGCGGGCCAAGAGGATCGACGATGAAGATGTAGAAGACATTCATGTTACTAAGACCTAGGAACCGATGGATCAGGACTCGGTGAGTGTGAGATTGTGTTGAGATTATGGATAGTTGCAAGTAAGTTCGACCGGGCGGCTCATACCCGCATAA
>JABCKB010001007.1:0-18841 GCA_013184455.1 Fusarium continuum
CTCCCTCCCTCCCTGCAGGGATCGAGTGTCGAGCCGGGGGCAAGGGTTGGGTTGGGTTGGATTGGGCAGTCCACAACTGACCCCTGACGCAGCAGCTTAAAGAGGAATCATTCGAGAATATTTCTGGAAGCACTCCAGGTTTAGCAGACGCTAGAGTACGATGTGGGCGTGAGCAGTTTAATTCCTGCTCGTGCACCCCTCATTGGCCCGGTCAATGTCGATCGTTGTCAGGATCTGTCACCTGTTGTTTGACGATATTACAGTAGCCTCATCCTTTCAGACCGGGTAATAACGACGGCATAGCAGGCATAGGTGATGAGAGACACCGCCCTGAGCATCGCAATCAACGTAGCAGCTCCGACGTGGGTCGGTCTGTTGGCCGTGACTGTCAAGTCCGTCCTATACATGCTAGACATGGGCACCAACGGATCTTTCCAGTCAGGGCACGTCGCCCAACGTAACCTTAATCAACGTCGTTTCAGATAAGGGATCGACCTCGCTAAGACTCCTTGCTTTGGTCGGTCAACAGCTTCCTTCACAATTCAGTCCCAAATGACGCTCGACTCCTCCTTCGGCACTTGAAAAAGATGGGTTGACAGTGGCCCTGGATACGACGTCTCAAGTAAATTACCAACAGCCCTACGGATAAACTTTGGCGAGATGGATGAGGGCCTAGACAAGCATACGAATCCTTCTTGCAAAAGCCCTATTCATGTACGCCTTTCGCATTGCTGTTGTTAACTGTTGGCGTGGAGGACCAACCTGCAACGCAGGCAGACCTGGGGCACACTCCTGGAGCCCTATCAGCCGTTGAAGCAGCACGATCTTGCAGGGCTACGAGTCACGCATCGCACCGTGGGATTGCGGGCTTAGCAGGTATTTTCGCTAACGCTCGAATCCTCCGCTGCAGGGTTCCAACGGCGAGCCGAGCAATTGCTTAGCAGAAGCGAGAATAGGTGTGATATTCAACGCATTGCACAGCTGCCTTCTACCCATCCAGCCAAGACAGCGATTATGTCCTGTGTATGTATAATTAGACATGGCAATCTTCGTCGAGAACTTTCGAGGCTCACGGGTTCCAAAATGACCAGTGCAGCGCACAGCGTCGTACAACATCATCTCTGTGAGACATGCCGTGTCCAACAATTGATATTGTTGGCTTGCTTGGCAAGCAGTATCCCAGCACTTTCGCCTTGCCCCCTGGCATCACGCCAAAAACAGAGCTCCCCTGAACTTTCTTTGACGTTATTTCCTCAGATAAGGCGATGCCACTTAGCTATCATTTCCTCAGAAGCTAACATGTAAAGCGAATGAAGGGCAAGTAGTGAACAAATGTCGCTTACTCCAACTCGGCTCTTCGGTTCGTAGAAAGGGAATATTTGCTTTTTGTTCCTCAAACCCCACAGATCTCCCCGGCCCACTGCATTACAGGAAGTCGGGCTTTTCAGCTCAGCTGCCGACGTCTCGCTTGCACCTCAGGCAGATACTAAGCAGAGGCATGCTCGGCACATGTCAGTCAGGCGAATACTCGCACTGCATGTTGTCAAATGTGACGTGCTTGTAGACATGTTGCAAGCTTCCAGGCTCATGTGCGATATAAGCCAACAGCGACATCTTTGCTGGAGGCCTTCGGACGAAGCACACTCTCAAGGCAATAATAACCCGTCTCGGTATTCTAGTGACCGTCATCATCTCGGAGCAGCTGGTGAACCGTTCAGCGGGCGATCCCCAGGACAAGGAAAGGAAAGTCGGCCGAGGCATGTGGAGTGTTGTCAGGTTCAGGAGCCTAGATAGGGCTGTGAATCCCCCAGGGCCCAGTCGCACATGGGCTACTGGGCTATGTATAGCCCTGATATAATAGGGGGTCTTGGGCCAAGAGCCTCGATTCGATTTCTCTCCACCTGCTTAAGTCCGTTTCTCCATGACAAGCGCAAACGAGCATCGTGCACAGGCTGTACAAGTGCCAGATGTGTTATAGAGAGCTCTCGGAGGAGGGAGCTAAAGCGGGAGCTTGGCTGTCCCGCTTTTACGATGAGGGCTGAGAAATAGATCCATGGAGCGAATCTTGTCTCCTGATGTTTGTCAATATCAATGAGTTTCGGTTTCCTGGCCAGAAATCCAGTCTCACCAATTACAGGTTGTTTCTCCAAGAGTCATTCACAAACGACTCCTAGTCTTATTTGTTAGAGTCAGCTGCTGTGGACGACTAGCGGTGAGATGTCATCGTAAAACACCAGTCCCAACATGGTGAAGATCCAGAAGCTATCATAACAAACACCCCTTTCCTCAGCCACACTTGACGAGTCCCCCGTGATTCGAGTCGATAGGATAGGGATAGTTACGTGTCGCACGACCTAGATACCGTGGTCGAGCCCTGGGCCCGTGGATAGTAGCCTAGGCGCCCAGTCGCAGCACATAACACAAGAACTTGACGCCAAGATGACAAAGACAAAAGTGCTTTCAACAATGGGCACTTAGACGCGCGGTTTGAACAAGCGTAGCTGGACTTGTCAGCCACATGCCGTTCCGGGACTGAGATTGGATATCTTGGCCATCGTCTAGTCCACTTTTCCATCCAGAGTGATTTTCGACCATTCCTCAACTGATCACCCCGTCTATGCACTGGTATTGGACGACTGCAGGGTCGATTAACTTATGACACAAGGGAGAATGAATAGCCATGCCCCTGAATGCCTTTGATGCAAAACTGCGTAATGATGCCGGAAGGTGCGGACCGGATGGTGCGGAGCGTCGGACGTACAGCTTATCTCTCGAGCGGTTATATCTCCGGACGAATCAGCTGTGTTCCCTTCCAAAATAGAAACCGGCTATCGATATGTCCTTGTTTGTGGATTTATCATGACGACTACTGTACTTTTCAGGGTCTCCAGATGTTGTTGGTTCAACTCGAGCTTGTAGTCCGCTCCACGTTGTATTTGCCACAGGATAACCAGGATGTAAACGAAGTCTGTAGTGCTAGATTTTTCAAGCCGCATTTGCCAAGAGTCAAGAGTGCTCTCACAGCCAATCCCGCCCAGTTAGGCTGAAAGCCACTGCCTTGGAATTAATGCTTTCTGTGTGAACAAATGGCTGTGGCGCGCCTCTCCCGCGTCCACAGGGCTGTGCTGATGTCTTGCTCCGGATGGACGGAGGGAGGGAACCTGAGATCGATTGGGTGCACCGTATGCACCTCGTTTTACTCGTTTTACTCGTTTACAGTACAGACCCAAGCCGAAGACTTTCGGTTGCCATTGAGTACGTAGACTAACACATAGTTTCGAGCCTCTAAGACGAAGGGGGTGACAGGGCCCTTGGTGAGTTGAACCTCGGCAACCCCACCATCTAATCTCCATGATTGCTACCAGACTTTGCTCAAAGGAGATATTACCCCGGGCACTATTGGTCAGAGCGGATGTACGGGTTTAGACCAGACTTTTAGGACATCTTACCAGAACGAAGGGGTGTATGTTAGTTTGTTGACTCACGTTGTACAAAGTATGCTCAAAAGTGTGGTCGATTGGAAAACCTTAGCAGTGTCTGTAAGTCGTCAAATAGTTTGAGTGGAACATCATCACATTAAGAGAGTCTCAAATTCTAGGTGCAGCATCTTTTATGTCTCGTCAAAAAGACAATCAAATGCAGGAAGGATCTGACGATTACTGGTCTTGGATCTTGCATCTGTCAAGCTCTCGGAGCATCGCAAGCATCCCTGGTAAAAGGACTAAAAGCCACGCCAAGGCTAAGGTAGTGCTGTGCTATCGGGATCGACGCTCGACATTGCACGGGAGAGAAATAAGGTGTTGCTGCGCCTCGGTGAGTCGTCATCGGGATCCAGACACTGACACTCCAGACTGCCGTACCGTAAATACAACAAGACACTACGACCGTAACTGCTGCTCCCCGGCAGTAGCTCAGGGCATTCATTCCTGAAACTTGATGTCGGTGCGACTGCTACTCTGCGAATCAGTCGCCCAGATAAATCAAGGTGCTGACACCTCGCAGGGAGCTACGGCTCGGCAGTTGGGGGTCAAATTCCCACAAGGCACGGCTTCAAGGGTCGAATCACTGGACGATAGGGCGATCGCTTTGGGGTTCTAACACAGAGGCCAAACAGGGAACAGGGCGTCGCATCTTGTATCCGAAACGGCAGCAGACTGTCAACGGCAGTGCGCGTGCTGCAACGTCGTTGGAGCCAGGGCCCTCGTGACCCAGGTCGTGACAGCACAGGGCTGAAGACGATCACCATTGGCGCTCCTGGGGCTCAACATCATGCTAACGTTAACAGATAATAGTGCAGCACTACTCCGTACTCCTCACAGTAATTAAGATTCAGGGCGCCCGGTCATTGGTGGACGAGGTAATTTCGATTCACGAGACACTGCGGATACTAAGCTTCGCATTGCGAAAAACAGTCCATTCAACGGTGTATACGGTTACTTCTGAGCGAAAAATAAAATAAAAAATGGATATCTACAAACCTTAAGCAAATGCATGAACCAACCCCAGCAAACATGCTATACTTGAACGTCAATAAACCACTCAAGCTGATAGGGTCGTGCAACCGTTGCACCGACAGTGCTTCAAATGGATTCTTAATTCTCCAAGAAATTTCCGGTCCAAAATAATAAGGGTAGGCTTGGTAGGGAGTTAGCCGTGCACTGGCGGCTGAGTTTGTCTGGCGCCCGCGCGTCAGTGTTTATTTAACCTACCGAAGATTCACGGCCAGGGAGCGCCGTCTGGCGGACTGACTACTGTATTTGTAATAGACTCCGAAGGGATAGAGAGCTAGTCGTGTAGCCAGCCGCTACTGACAGAGACATGTAAAGTAATCAATGGTCTAGTCAACTGAACTGAGTTGAACTGTTGGCGTTGCCCGTCGGAGAGTGGGAGTCTCATGGTCCGGGAGACAATCGGCCACGTCAAACTATAGTGTGCCGACCAGATGGCTGAGTATGATGACGACGGTGATGACGCTTGAGAAGAGTATCGAGCTCTGAACTTGAGGCTATGGAGATACTGTACGCCGTACAGTAGAACAAGCATGGAAGCACGAGAGAAGCAGGTACCGAACTGCCGAATGCCTGTCCCGGCCTCACGAGGTGTGGCACAAGCCGGTAAGTTCGGTGCAGTAGCTCTGCAGCCAAGGCGCCGTGAAGGTTGTCTTTCGCACCCTCCATCGGGGCCTTGAAATTTGCCGAGAGCCCTATGACTATGCTAGCTACCTATGTTGCTCTGCTGTCGGTGCAATTCCGCATTCCGCCGTGGGTCAGTTTTCATTTCCTCTCGCTCGTGTCTGGGCCAAGGGGGGCTTTGACGTCTTGGAAATTCTTGGTGAAAGTCGATCATGGCTAGATCTGGCTGCAAGTTAGGCCGAGCATTTCTCCACGCTCGGCAGATATTTGTAAGTATCAGGTATACTAGGTAAGGTATGCTTGAGCGTTCTACTGTATGTATGTACTGAGGGTTACTAACAATAGGTGCTGCAACGTTGTGTCGTGCTTTGCAAGTATTTGCCTCTGCTGATGACGTCCTGTATCTCTTGGCGAGGCGAGGAAATCTCATCACACCACAAGGCCAAAGCCAAAGCCAAAGCCAGCCCTAGCAATGGATTGGATTGGGCGGGCAAAAGCAAAGCTCAGCTCAGCCCAGACGCCAAGACTGCATCCCCGTGGTAGGGCTGAGAGTCAAATCCGCTAGCCGCGCCATTTGTCGAGAGCCCCGCCAAGGTCCGGAAGGTGTGGCTTACCCGCGTTCAGCCACGAGGAGGGTACGCACACTCCCCCACTCGGCCAAAAACTTAATTCTTCTTTCGATGGAGACCTTTGTCGGCCGAGGAGCACCGCGACTCAAAAGGCCCCTGCAGAGAGGAAGCAATGGTGAAGTGAGCGATAGGGCTTAGTACCGTACCGGTAGGTGAGGCACATCCGGTCCAGTGACGGAGTTTGCCGCCAATTTCCGGTCATCAACCGATCATCTTCATGTGCCGGGTTGGTCATCATCTTGTAATCCCCAAGATATGCTGCGGAACTCGTAAAGCAACACTATTCTTGCTAGTTGAGTTGAGTGACAATCATACTGTGTCTCGCTCGCTACACGACAAGCTAGCATAGAGGGACGAACAGATTGACGTCTAGCTTCGTCACACGTTCATGGCAAAACTAGGGGAGCCGGACCTGCTCCGTAGATTCAAAAGACATGACTCCCTCCATGATCCATCCTCAACACCACGTACAGTCTCCTCCGAAGCCGTTACCCTGCAGCAGTGACACCTTGAGAGGGTCAACGCCAGGTGCCTGCCTCTTCTGGAACCTCCTGCACCCGACCGACTGGTTTCGCACTCATGGTGAGAAATCAAGATCAGGAGGAACCAAGCCAGAGTCGGTTCATGTTAGTAACGCATCGAACCGTCGATGCGCTATCCGCTTCCTTAGCCCCAAGTCGGTCGGGTGCAGGGACCAGGCCACGACGACTAACACGGACCACCAGGTGGGGGGAAAACAGGTGGAATCTCCAGGTGGAATTTCCAGCGTGCTTGTCCGGTCCTGTTCGTGTTGGCTCAGCTTTTGGATTGGAAGAGTGGCCCCGTATGAGCAAGATGCTGAAACTAGCAACTTTTAGTCTTGCGAGACACTAGGCAGCCTAGGCAGCTGAATTACTGGACTGGTTTATACTTCGCCGCTCAGTGGACGGTGGTCACCGCTGGAGATTTCACGATAAATGGACTATCACAATCCTTACAGAGTTTTTGGTTTTTGTAACAAGTAAAGCGAAGTGGCTCGGTCTCGTCAAATGGGATGAGAAGTTGACAAAGTATCGAAGGATGAGACTAAACTTTACTTAGCAGCTAGGGCTGGAAGTAAGTTGACAGCAGCGCCACAAGCCTGAGAATCGTAAATGTACCAAACAGAGAGGGCAGATTCAAATGCGGTGAAACTAGGTTTACGTTGTCGCATGTCGCAAAAATTGCCTGTTTCTTGCCTATCCTCTTCCTTCGTCAGGAGATCCTTCTTGAGAGAGATATGGATATGATCCAAGAGGGGGTCCGCCTGGATAATCCTGGTACGCTAGATCTCCCTCCAACTCTCCTTCAGCACGCGGGGTTTCTCGATGGAAGCCTTTCTCGACTTAGTAGCTCACAGGCACCAGTCTTCGCAGCAATTGCCCGAGAAATGCTGGTAAGAGGCGTTTTGTTGTTTACGATGGCGGTAAGGTGACATGTCGATAGAGAGAAAAAACCCGCACGCTCTAGAAAGCCAGGGCGTGGGGATGTCATCCAGTGAGACCGACACAGCGACATCTCACGTCAAAGCGGTTGCCCTAGCTATTCCTGAGTTTGGCAGGTTGCACGAGATATGGGGCGAGAATATATTGCAAACGTACAAGAATTTATTTCGCGCTCCTTTTTTTAATGCTGATCTTTGTTGAATCAGCATTATCGAGTCATTACGTACCACGGCAAAAGCCCCCGGTTCTTCGCAAGGAATGAGAAATGAAATGTCACTCGCTGGTGAGCCTCAAATCTTGTCCAGTTGAGAAGTCAAATGTTCTTGGCATTGCTGTAGGGCGTTGAGGGCGGAATGTGCACAGTCCCTACCAAGAACAATTCGATAAAAAGGTTTCGCCTTTTCAGGTCACGACCGTTACCTGTTGACCGAGCACCGGAGCCAAATGGGTTCGGGCTCTAAACATTGGCCGTGGCGCGTGGGTAAGGGAAGCCAAGGGCAGGCCACGGCCACGAGGTTGATGACGAGGCGGCATCGAGGAATGACGGCGTATTGGACCAAAAGGCACCGGCAGCAGACAGCAAGGCGACTCCAAGCCACGATATTCGTACCGTAAAGTAGGTTTAGTGCCTATATGAATGCCTATCTTGGGCATAATCTGCGACGGGTTGAAATTTACAGTCACAACTGCCGCCTTGTTTGTATTATAGTCCACGGCTTAAGGCGAATGAATATCCGTTCCGGGCTGCTGTTGGAGTTGCGTTAGCTATTGGTCGTAGGTGGATTTGAAAGCTAGGAATAGCAGCGGGAGGCGGACGGGATGCAGATGAATGGCCAGTGAGCGTTGCAGGGTAGAAGAAGCAGAAGCAGAAACAGCATAGAAGGCTGCAAAAAAGAAGCCGGCCAAGGGAGCAGGGAAGATGCCTGCCGGAGGGCGTTATTCTGAGAAGCATTTCATGCAGCTTGTCTCAATGGAATACCACCACCCTCGGCTGTGCCCATGGGTATGGATGTTGGCCGTCGAGAGCAGGATTTTAGAAGTGTGCGTACAGTAATACTGACTCAGTGGGTAGTTCGTGTAGATGTAGATGAGCAAGGGATCGTGACTTTAGTCCTTCGGGCACTTCAGTCTCAGTCCCGGTCAAAAGGTGAGGTAAGGTAAGAAGGTGAGGTAAAATAAAATACCTTGGCCCACAGCAAAGATCTCGTACCTTTAGATTCACACCCTCGAGGCGTCAACGCTCGCAGGACTGCCCTACACCCCTCTCCCCGCGAGAAGCTAACCCTGGCAATTCGTCCTCCGCACACACCCACTCTTCCTCTCGTCTTCCAGCCCAGCCCTCCAGGGCAGCGCAGGGCTATGTACAGGGCAAACTCCCGCCTAGGATGGAGCTCATCTCAAACGAGCCCGTAGGGCAGCCAAGGCTGCTCAGGAGGACCGGAGCGAGGGGTACTGTAGGATAGGTGGTGGATGCCCCTGCAAGGACATGCGGGGCCCTAGGTCAACAACGGAACGCAAGCCAGATTGATACCGCACCCCTCTGCAGCACCGTGAGAGGTACAGTACTGTAAGGTAAGCAAAGAGTACCAGACTCACCTGTAAGATAAGACAATTCTAAGCTGGGGATGGATAATCGAGTGTAATACTGGGCTTTATGTAAGAGTGAGCAAGCAGTGAGCCAAGTGGTGGAGCCAGAACCTCACTTCACCTCTACCTACATGGAGAGATTGGATGCATCACCGTCTTTGACAATGGAAGCTAGAGACGCTGGTTACTGATTGACAGACCAGGAGCCAACTGACAGTTGTAATACATGCACTTGTACCCATGGACAGGATCCTTTGCCATGCCACCGCACACCCGTGCCCCAATACGTGCGCACTGATGCTACAAGGGACGGATATGCAAACTCCATCTAGAGCAAGGCAGGTCCCAAAACGGGTGACAGTCGACAGTGCAATGACCCAACCCAGGGATGAAAGAAGTTTCGATATCGCTTTTTTGCTGCTGCAGCTGTTGTCGATGCACACCCCTATTCGGCAGATACTTACTCCCCCATCTTTTGCTCTTGAGAGCCCCATGCTCCCACCCCTTCTTCTGTTCACCTTCTCAGCTTCGTCCCCTACACATCTTATTGCCTCTTTGGATGTTTTTATTTATTTGTTAATTCTTCAAGAAGAATTAATCTACATTGTAGTTTGATTAGACAAAATCATCCCAAAGGCGTGCACGTATTTGTTACTGCTACAGCCACATTCTGTTAGGTCGCGGAGAGGCTTGTCTCAGAGCTACCTTACCATTACCTACCCTGTCCTGTCCTTCACTCCCGTCTTCAGCCCTCTCCCTCGCCTAGTGGTGCCCTTTACTCTCCACTCCCCCACAGGCGTAGGTACAAGGGTCCCAATAGCGCCTGCCGACGCCAGGAACAGCGAGTGCAACAGCACCAGTCCAGCAGCCCAGCGTCAACGTCAACATCCCTCCACTCCCCAAGGTAAGGTGAGGAGGGTTGAGCTTTAACCGCCTGGCTCCCACCTTCCCTTCCCATCCAGTTCTTTTACACCACATCCCGCGCACTTCTTTTGATATATCTTTTTTTCTTCTTCCATCTCGGTTTATTCTCTCATCCGAATTTTATACCAATAACTTGTTCATTTCTCCCCGCCTATTCAACTTCCAAAGAAATCCTGAATACGCTCTGCCATTCGTCAACTCCCTGCAACAGCACTGGCGGCCCCAGCTGCACCAGGTTCTGCAAGCACCTGTGTCTTGGACTGACCAGACGGATACCCCGAAGCCATCGCCACCAACTCAACCACCCCCGTATTACCCTAGCACCAACGACTCGCTTGTTTATATCGGGCTGAAAAAAGGAGGCCGCAAGCACAAGATCAACAACTCACCAGGAAACCGTGTCTTTCCGGCCGTCTCTTCTATGACGGAGTGGACTCTCGGTCCTATGTCATCCTAGCTCTAGCCGCCCCGAACTTCAGCTGCCATTGTCTTGCCTCTTGCTCCATCTTCAGCTTGAGTCATCAACTGCCAAGCTAAACACCATGGCCTTTCCACCCCAATATAGGGAGCCTGCTCCGGCTCTCCCGAGTATTATAGTCCCTACTTCAGGTGATCGCTACCGAAGCCATACGAACCATCACGATTTGCCTTATAGTAGAAGTCCCGCCATGTCAATACCTGGCATGCCACCACGCGACGACGTTCCTCCTCCACTACCTCCTCCACGATATCCCGGCTTCGATCAACCAAGTGCTTTGGCAGAAAATATGAGAGAGAAGCGGGAATATGCGCATGGTTCTTTTGCGAGCGGTTACGGCAGCATGAACTCCTCATATCACGAAGATCATCCAAGCTACCAGCGAAGAGGCAACACCGGCGTTTTTGGCGACCGCGATGAGGGTTATGCCAGTTACTCGTCAACTGACAGGTATGGCTACAGTGCGCCGGCGATTGGTCCAATTCAGGCCCCCAATGGCATGTTGAAGCTATCGGAAACACAAAACTAACACAGGCACAATCTATAGGTCCCGCGAATCCATTCCCACTGGCTTTGGCCGTCTCCACAACCATTTCCAGTTCCAATCCCCTGCCGACATTGATGGCGATACTCTCAAGAAGAAGCTTGACCAGACGCGACCTTTGGAAAAGTCACCACCCCGATCACTCCTGAGCACATCAGCGAACGAGCTCCTCTCACGAAGACCTTCCGCAGAAGGTCGATTCCCTCCGGCTCTCAGTCTACCAGTGCAACTTCCTATACACTCTCGCGGCATCCTGGCATCTCCAGCAAGGCTAACAGAGACACCGATTCACTCCGCCGTCTCTCCTCGAAGCACCCCTTTCCACTATGGGGACCGGTCACCAAATGATAGCTCTGATATCGATCGCTCACCTCGAACACGGTCAAAGAGGAACAACAGTGACGATGCCACTTCAAACTCAAACTACGATTTCACTGGAGCAGATGATATGGATATGGAAGACGGCCAATCGCTCAAGAGACTGCACATTGACGATGCTTATAACATGCCTGGCGGCCAAAAGAGAAGGGCAGCTAGTCCCAATGACGAGCATCTCCTTGCTATGCCATCGGATATGGCTCGTCGACGCGAGTTGAGCTCCCGTGGCTCTCCTCAAGGTCGCGTCACCACTCTTCCTCGAGGTGCCACCATGCCTTCGATATCTACCTCGCGATCCAACTCGTATATCTCGACCATGTCCATGTCAATGCACCCCGCTGGCATTCCAACCGCCAGCTCTTTCGGCCGACGCTCACCTGTGGGTCCATCTCCTGGTGGTATCTCACCCACATCTTGCAACTCCCCCTACACGGCTCCTGTGTCTCTCAACCCAAGCCCCCGAACCTCCATATCCGGCCGGGGATCATTTCACTCTAGGACTGTCTCGGGTGCGAGCACACGTAAGATCACCGAAGTTCAGAAGCCTGGCGGGACTAAGGTGCAAGGTTTCTTTATGTGCGAGTGCTGTCCCAAGAAGCCCAAGAGGTTCGAGACGCTCGAGGAACTGAAGTAAGTCAGACCTCCAACTCCGCAAGACCCACCTCTGATGAGGCTGCGTCAGACAAAAGTATCTGGTTTATGTAAATTTGATGCTAACCGACGATTAGTGCTCACGAGGCTGAAAAGCAATACGAATGTTCGTTCTGCGGCAACCGTTTCAAGAACAAGAACGAGGCAGAGCGCCACCAGAACTCGCTTCACGTGCGCCGCCATTCGTGGTCATGCTCAGCCCTATCCGGATACGATAGGGCTTTCCACGACTCTACTAACAGACCCGGCGAAGGTGACACCTGCGGGTATTGCGGCGATGAATTCCCACGATCTGGGCGTGGCCCCGGTACAGGTGCCTTGAGTGGTGGTAGTGCGCCTCGACACGCCACGGACCAGGATTGGGATGAGCGCATCAGGCACCTGCAAGAGGTGCACAAATTCAGAGAATGCAACTCGTCCAAAAAGTTCTTTCGAGCGGATCACTTCAGACAGCATCTCAAGCACAGCCATGCGGGCACGAGTGGAAAGTGGACCAACATGCTGGAGAATGCCTGCATGTTGGAAGAGGACCCAACTCCCCGGTAAACGCACCACCCAAGCCAAAAGGCAACAGTACATCATGGTGAAGGAAGACATACCAGTCGATGGCCAAGATGACGAGCCACGGCTAAGTCTCTGGTGGGTGTTGGCAATTCAAGATGAGTGGAGGAGCGGGCGGAAGAGGGCGGGGTACCAAAAGGGAACCGTCGGCGCTGAAGGATCGGTGGGTCATGATCCATGGAACTTCTATTGGAAGATCAGCATCAAAACGCCGTCGAAGAAACCGAGCAGCGTTTCTGCAATCATTACGCTGTTGGAAGTTTTGAAACGACAACAACTCAGCGGCAATTGTGTACGACCGTCTACCCGCAGCAGAAGCATAACGGGCCGCCCTCCAAACAGCGGCTTTGCAATGGCAAGGCATACGACAGACGCGGAGAAGAATTCTGTATCGCGTGGGCTGGTTGCCGCATGATGCAGACGGGGCCAGCCCGAAGCGAATCAAGGTGCCGCTCAGCTGCATCCGTTGATTTTTCGGATCAATTGGGGCATTCCGCGTGCACGCAACGCGCGTAGGGATGCGGTTGTCCGCTCTTAGTTGCTGGGCTGCCTCTCAGGGCTGAAGCACCAATGTGGCAGTGCTGTCGAAAGGGAGGGACAACAGACAGTGCTACCTTGGCGTGTCCCGTTGCATCTGCGAATATTGCCTCAGTATCTTAACGGTTTAGCCCAGCCTTTAGCGACTTGAAGCCAATATTCTACCGCGGACTTGACGCATTTTTTCTTTTGGCCAACCATGGCATCATGATTCAGCTCATAGGCAAAAGGCTCATCCGGTCCGATAACTTGAACTACATCCATCTATATGGCGAATCGAGTTTGACGACGGACAATGAAAAAAGACGATGGTACAAATGACGAGACGCAGGCCTGGGGCCGTGTGTCTGTGGAGGCGCTACTTTCTGACTGGGCTTGAGATCCCTGCCGACAAACCCAGTCATGGACGAGCTACATGACTGCCGGGCTTTGGTAACGGATTACACAGGGAGATTTATGGTAGAAAAAGCTAGGCGTTGTCTTTGCGGATTAGCATATGTGCTAACGCCCCTCGACAAACGAGGATGTTGTCTGAGCAGCGGAACTGGGAGGACAAGGGCTTCACTTCGTATACATATTATATTAGCTGACACAGCTTGATGCTGATGTCGCATGCATCATCTTATGGGTAACGGCACAAAAAGGTTCAATCATGGAAACAGGTACGGTTAACGGCGCAGCATTGGGACGCATGGCATTGTCTTTTGTTTATTTATGTGTTATTCAAGGGAATATACCAGACTCGGTCTGTCATGTAGATACATAGCTGTCTGAGCGAACATAAAATTGCAATTCGAATTCTAAATGGTTGGCTCAATCTCGCGATGTACCAGTTGCAGTAGTATTAGTGAAACATAGCGCACTTGAAATGAGGGTTGCGGTCATTGCAGGGACCAGCAAAGGACGGCTTATTCCATGGTGTAAGGCTTAGTTGAAGGATCTGCGAGGCATATGAGAAGGCACCTGGAGAAAATGAAGTTGTTTGCCTCAGGCGGCAGCATCTCCATGTCGGACAGGGCGGAATTACCAGCGTATTTCACCCACGCCCAGCAGCTTCTTTTGGCAATTCGTATTATCCTGAAACTTAAAGTGGTGTGTAGTTATTTTCTCGACACGTAAAATTAGTCGTCCCTTTTTTTCTCAGCTGGATGTCTACTAAAATTTTAGCTGGAGAGCTTCTCACACCACCCTGGCATTGCGCTGTGTAGGTGCGCGGAAATAAAACCGATAAGTCACGCACTGGGAAAATCACGTGGGTAGATGGAAGTTAAATTGCTGTTTTGAGGCTGGACCGACTTTGCGAAGTGCATTCCGCCTTTGCGATAGCTTGGAGCTTATGAGCTTAGTGAGAAGTCGACGTTTGTTTAAACAGAGATTTGACCCCATTAGATGAGACACTGGCTGGCCTGTCTACCTCAGGTATTCACCTGTCAGCCCTGTGCTGATATGGGGAGAATGTGGCTGGTGGTTTGGAGCTGAGGGTGCTCTGCTGTGGCTAGTGATGGCGGGGTAGTTCAAATGTGGCGGGTGAAGGAGGGGCAAAAAGATGGAAAAAGCTGTGGAAGGTCATGATTCATACCGAGAGGGAAGCTTAGTTTATTTTATTTCGTCGCGAATATCAACTTCTTTTAATTTCTGACCTACAAGAGTGCAGTTTTCTGTAGATCTGATCTTATAGAACTTGCAAACATTGTCACCCGATCTACACAGCGCTTTGATATAAACGAACAGTTCACCTTTGTGACTCGCGATTTACGTACAACCTGGCAGACGACGTTTCCACAAAGGCCGACCAGGCAGTGAGGGCTTTGACATTGCAAGGGAACCAAGAGGAAGATTCGAAACCGCAGCAGTGGGAAGAGTTTGGTCATCGATTTGAACCGGGAGAACTCGAGCTACTCAAGCAAAGTATTGCCCAAATGGCTCTCAGCAGGATCGACGGCCAGGATGAGCTGTTTGTTGGTGGGTGAGTTTTTAACACCACTAGACATTGGCGTCTGTGTGATGCTAATTCTTTCCAGACTCTGGGCTTTGCGCCGCTCCGACTCGCTGACCGATCGTCGCATCACCCATGTCCTCTCCCTCGTCCCATTCGACCCATCGAGCCTCAAGAACTTCAAAGACGAGCCCTGGATCGACTACGGAAAAGACTTTCGGCACCAAGTCATCGATATTGACGATGTGGAGGATGCTGACCTGCTGATAGAACTGCCTAAAGCTGTCAGATTCATCGAGGAGGGCCTTGGCGCGAGTTGGCTCGAGGATGGAGGGGGAGAGAAGGAAGATGACGAAGACGGGGGCGTCTCATTAGAGAACGGCGTCAAAAATCTCGAAATTGGAGAGAAGAAGAAGAAGAGGAAGGGAGGCGTCTTTGTTCACTGCGCCGCCGGGAAGTCAAGATCTATCTCAGCGATTATTGCTTACCTTCTTCGGCGATATCCAAACCGCTTCGACCCTAACATCACACCCACGGCGATCTCGGATCCGGCTCATTCCGTCTCACGGGCATCAGCAGGGAATCGTTCGCGGAAGGATACCGCCCAAGAGGCTGTTCACGCTGCTCTTACGTTTGTTCGCCGAACCCGCCCCATGGCCGAACCGAACCAAGGGTTCATGGATCAACTTGCCCTGTGGTGGGAGATGGGATGCCCTGATGAGGTTGAAACACACCCTGCCTATCAGCGGTGGGCTTACAAGCGTGAAATAGACGAGAACCTTGCAGTAGGCCAGGCACCAACGAGGCTCCGTTTCGAGGATGAGGAGGTTCAGCCTCACGACGAATCAGGTCTTAGTCTACGGTGTAAGAAATGCCGTCGTACTCTTGTCACGGCCCCTTTCATTATGGAGCACCGTCCCTCCGACAAAAAGGCTTCGATGTCTACGTGCCAGCACTACTTTGTCGAGCCCCTTAGTTGGATGCGCGGGGTACTGGAACAGGGAGAGCTCAACGGACGGCTACTATGCCCCAATGCCAAGTGCGGTGCAGGTGTTGGCCGGTACGACTGGAAGGGATTTCGGTGTTCTTGCGGCGGATGGGTGACACCAGCATTCTCGCTCCAGAAGGCAAGGGTGGACGATATTGTCAAGCGGCCCGTAGGGCTGGCGGCGAGCCAGAGCATGGGAATCCGGATGCCGCCTGGCTTAGCTCCGCGGAATGGTAACCTGTAAGGGACAAGAACAAGCGAGAGCGGAATTACCACAATAACCACATATACGGCACCGATCCGTGACTGAAACGCCGACGTCCGCGGGCCGAGAGCACGTCCGACGGCCCCACAGGGCGCCGAAAGCTAGCTTGACGGATCCGCCCAGGCATTTAGGTATTTGGCTTTACCCGACGAGAGGCACTTCGTTTTAGCATCATGCATCTATATGTCAAAACCATACGAGCGAACCACTGGGAGAGAAGGGTCAAAAGCCGGCGGGGTACGCAGGCGGAACATGCCTTAGGGCTTACGGGGCGTAGGATGATCAGAACGTGCGTGTGCAAGGATGTTCTCTCGTGCATCGAGTGTCTTGGGCATTAGAGTAGAAGGGGAGCATCGTGGACGGCTGGGATAAGCCGGGCTGTATACTGGAGGGTCTAGGAGATCGTTGAGAGCAAAGACGGGAGGATTGAATGGCTCCTGGAGCTGCCCAAGACCGATGGACAGCCACCAGAGAGGAACAATAGCGAGATGAGGAGTTCGAGGTAGTCGAATAACGTGCCGGACCCGATGTTCGCACATCAGCACTAGACCGTCTTGGAGTATCGTGTCACCGCTTGTCAGAGATCAGAACAACGCCCGAACAAGAATAACATGACTGACTACCTGCGCACGCCTCAGCCAATAGGCAGAGGAAGAGCCCTACAGCCCTGCAAGAACATGCAGATAAGCACACACTTTCAAATATCCCCCTACTCTCAGTTTCATGTCTCTGTGATTCGCCTAGTTTGCTGTCCATCTCGGTGCGGATCTGCACCCGAGTAGTCTATCCGTTGTCGCAATACCTTGACCATTCAGCCTTTCTGACAGCCCCAGTGGTAATAGTTTAAGAAATACGGTTGGCCGTCTTACATGGTTGATCGACACGGACTCCGACTCAGCCACTGTAGGGCTGATCAGTTCAGCAGCCAATGGCGAGACTGCGAGATGAGTGTTGAAAAGGATGGACCAAGCAATAAAACATACTGTTCTGAAGCTAGCATCACTATACGGGATACGCATACGCGTACGCCCGGTCATAGTTTGCCTTGGATGTTGACCAAGTTGAATTCCGCCTACGGTGGGTTTGTAGTGTCAACCAGTCAGCCATCTTTGACGTGGAATAGTCTGCTCGAGGCAGTTTTTTTTTTTTTGAAAGAACAGGCTCGTTGTGGAGAGCTTCATGTGAGCCTGTCCAACGGGACCAGGTCGTGACGAGGTTATCACGAATGATTTATTACGCGTCAAGTTTTCGGGCGTCCGAGAAACGACGTGTCTTGGCAAACCCGCATGTCTGCTTACTCTTTTTTTGGTGTTTCGGTAGCTTGATCCTTTAGGGGTGTACTTTCTCTTACCAGTCTTTTCAGCCTTCCGGCCATGTATTTAGCCCTCAAAGCTAGAGTAGTAGCACATGCAACCTCATCAACACCATGGGTCTGTGTATGGGAGCAGAGCAGAGCTCAATAATCCATGTTTTAGCTACTACATAAATAGCTTGGCAAATAGCTTCAAGTGGCCATAGCTCCCGTCGGAGGATACATCATGACGTCTTTCTTGGAGACGACAGTGAGTGTCTAGGAGCGTCTCGCATCTTGAAGCCTCGTTCGCTACGCCCACCATGCGCAACGATCACGAGATTAACACTAGGCAATACAGACTATTTCGTCCTAGTCTCCTGGAACTATCTACCCGCAGTGTGCCTCATCGACAACCGCAGTCGGCTGCATGAGTCTATCTTCCCCTTCTGGGTCTAGAGCCGCGCAAGGACAGCTCACGCTTCAACGCATGGCATTCCACCTGAGGAACAACGGTGCGAACGTGACAGACTTGAAGGCTAGCAACTACCTCGGTTCTTTCTTGGCGTGCTGTTTGTCCTTGATAGTTCCTAGTGTCGAAGGATCCGCTTGCTGTCAGCCCTATCTCGACGCCAGTGGATCCAGGCTTTCTTTTACTCAGACAAAGTTGTTCCAGCAAGACCCTAGAACAAGACAGAGTTGCACTCATCTGAGTAGACGTGAAAGGGAGGGGGCGTTGGTATATCTCGAACCGCGGGTCGGAGCTGACGGCTCTACGCACCCCCTGAGAGGGATACTTGTCGGTCTGACAGCATACAAGTACCCACACGACAGCGGGACTGTTGCAACGGGGCATCGATGTGAGGTTCGTGTGCTCAGGATATTTCTCCCCGTAGGGAATAGCACGCGCGGTATGATCCACGAGGTTGTTACCCCAACCCACCGGTAGGATGCGATGATGATGATGGTGCTGGGAACGTCGGTAATGCTCCTGGGATGTATTCCTCTTGTATGGATGAGCCTGTCGATGTCAATGTTGATCATCAGCATAGCCGTCTTACTCAGTCTGATATTCGATATCGGAAGGTTGAAACTTATCGGAATCGTTTATTGAAACAAATTTAAGCCAGATTACTATTGGACAGTGAAGGATTTCTGCTTGCATAGAAGATGGTCTTATGTCATTACTCCGTATATGCTGGTGACTCGATCCAGTCTGCTTGGGCTGGTAGTTTGTTTCGCAAGAGTCACTATCACGGTGACGAGCCAACCCGTCGGTACTTGGCACTCAAGACAGTTCTTTGTCAAAGATTACTGAAATCACTCAAGAATAGTCACATGCTGTGCTGCTTATGTCTCATATTACAGCAGTCCAGAGGGCTTACTATCCCAAAATTTATAATATGACTAAAATTCTCACTAGGAATACCCCAATATAGTATTATTATTTCCCGAATATAATTATATAGTATATTAT
>JABCKB010001008.1:0-19917 GCA_013184455.1 Fusarium continuum
CCGTCACCGTCACCGTCACCGTCACCAGCTTCAATAGCCTATTCTTCACCCTCTCCTCCTCCTCCTCCTCAAGACAACACCACCCCCTCCACGACCGTCCATTTCTGCTTCCTCCCCCACCCCATCTACGCTCGACCAGACGACAGTGGCCTGAATATCCATCTCCGCTTCCACAACCAGTACTGGCAGCGCGCCATTCACGACCGCCATCTTACCATCCACTTCGACGACGATGGCAACGTCTGGCCTGCAGAGACAGATGCCCACCAGCCTGTTCCCCGACCGCCAAACTACATCCTCGACTGTGGAGAGATCCGTCTTTGGCTAGACGACGACCAAGACCAGCGCAGCAGCATCCACACACCCAAACACCGACTCTCCCTATTGGCCTTCTTATCCCGACTGCCAGAGTCCTACTACTACATCGCCACCATCCTGCTGCTCCTCATCTGCCTTGTGGTAAGACGCCTCACCAGCCCCTCACCACCATCACCGACACCACCAGCACCGCACTCAAGCCCTGCCATCCACGTCAGACGCACCTGGCCAAAGGGCACATATGCTGACCTTCCTATATACGACTCCTACATGACCCTCTGCTGGTCGCTCTCGTCGCTGGCGAGAAAATACCTCAACAGCCTCGTCGTCTGGCCGAATGACATACGGCATCTCCGTCAGCCACAGCAGCAGCTCTGCGACGCTGTCATGGAGAAGGGTACCATCTGGGATGCCTCGAGCAGCGAGCTGCACACAAAACCCTTTATGTACTCGAGAACCTACACGCGGGGCATCAGGGCCGTTGGCGAGTCCGAGGTCGATATGTACGAGCTGTGTCGAAAGGCGGGCCACTATCTCGACCTCGTCTCAGACCTGTTCGAGTCTGCGACGTGGAGTACCGTCACAAGCATCCCCATCGTCGCGTACGGGCCTATATATCAGATCGGCATAGCATACATCACGTGGTCTTACACCAACCGCGGCGAGGCCGTTTCTGAGCTCTCACCCTGGGAGCACCTGGCGACTCTCCACGGCGCGACATCCGGAGGGGCAAGCCTCAACTCCAATATGGAGTCCGTCATCGGAGAACTGAACGAGCTTCGAGAGGTTCTCGATCACGCCATCGATGCTGTTGGTCAGATAGACGACGTTGTTCAGCAGTTGACGAGCAAGAAGTTGTTGCGGCGGCCTTGGGGTCAACAAGCGAAGCAAGTACAAAAGATCGCCCGCCTTTCAAACACAGAGTCTATGCTCGCTGTGCAGAGGAATTTGACGTCACTAAAGTCAACCCTCATCCCATTCGTCGACACGATCCACGACCATCTTTACCAAGAAGATGTGATATCCCAATGGATCCAAGACCTCATGGTCTTCGCCCCCGAAGGAACCGAAAACCCCTGCGACGATAACACATCGCCCTGGGTGCACGGGGGCAGGTCTATATCGGCGTGGGCAAAGTACCGTCGAGCCGACGAGCTGCTAAAGTACGGCCAGTGGTGTTTATACCCGGGGTGTCGACAGCCGTCGGCTGAGCAGCGACGGGTTGTGCTGGTGCGGATGTGTTTTCCGGGGAGTAATGAGACGTTTGGGAGGGTGTTGGATACTTATCATGCGATGCGGAGGGAGGTTAAGAATATTGATGAACGTGTTGAGAAGGCTATTTTGGGCATTGTTTAGGTAGAGAGTGTGTATATATGGTTCAATTGGTGGTGGTACTTCTGGTGTTGAATGTTGATGGCCGCAGCCTACATGATATAACTCGTCGTGCTTGGGCATCAGAGAATAAACATGTCGTACGATGAGCACACACATAGAGAGAAGAGACGGTCGAATGGATCAAAGCGTGGGCATAGTTTCCAATAATTGTCTGGCTATCAAATAAATAACACCCATCAAACAAGCACATGACACTAGACTGTAACATGACTTCTACCGCCCTCGAAGCAACTTGCCCAAGATAACAGGCAGACTCATCGGCGCTTCCTCACCATCCTCACCCTCACTATTCCTACCCTGGGCCTGATCCAGACTCCTTGTCTCCTCAACAGCCATATCTAACGCTCTCTCGGCAAATACAAGCTTCTGCCCGGCCGCAACTTTGGCCCCTGCGTTCCACTGGTACGCATCCTCCTCGTCCCCTGCCATCCTCGCCACCATTGCCAGGAACTGGCACGTCCCCTCGATGTTGGCCATTTCGTACGCGCGGCTGAACAAGTGCTGCGAGGCGCGAGGCTGTGCGTCCCCGGGCATCTCGTAGCAGGATGGGTGAGGAGGGACGAGGCTCGGTGTGATTCTTGTGGTGTAAGGGTCTGCTTCGTGACGAAGTACCGACGGCGGCATGTCTGGATAGCGAGCGCGGAGCTGGTGCAGGGCAATGTCAGGGATGTGCTGCTCACGCGACGGGGCGCGAGTAGGCGGCGAGGGCAGGCGAGGGTGGAAGGGGTCCTCGGTGGGTGTGTCAGGGAGCTTGAGACCCAAGTGCGAGCCGCCGTCTCGTTCGGCGTCGACTTGCTTCTTCCACTTGCTGAATCCCTGGAGGATACCGATCTGGGCTGTCATCTTGCGGTTCATGGGCGCTAAGCTCTGGGCAATGGCGCTGCTGATCTCGGAGCGGATGAATTCAGAGGTGTCGGCTGGACATGGACGGCGGTTCTTGGTTGTGTAGCGGTTTGCTTTGGATGGTCGCAGAGGGGTGCTAATGGTTCGATCCGAGTCATCAGACATGTACGAGTCATCGCCATCGTCATCGCCGCCGTCGTCGTCGTCGCGGAGAAATGCCCCTCCACGACGCCTCGGACCTCCTCTTGGTCTCGGCGAAGGAGACGGCGACGAGTAGTTGTATGTTTCATCGCTACTGTCATCTTCATAGTCATCATCAGAGAATGAGCTGTGATAGCTAGACCGTCGTGACCGTCCACTACCAGATGTCGAAGAGCCATGAACTCTGCTACTTCGTGCTCCACCACCATTTGATGAGTGTCTACCCCCCGACGACGACGAGGACGACGATAGAGGGCCAGGCGATCTACCCCCAGACATACGCGCTCGCGGGCGACTCTCATCCACCGGCCGAGGAGTATCACACCGCTCAAGCGGCTCATCCGTCCTGAGAACCCTCGGATTCTCCCCCTCAAGCGGATACGTTACCCCATCCCACCCAGGCCGCAGAAACCGTTTCGAATACTCGGGCCACCGCCAGACAGGATTCCCCCGAACCTCTCTATTTGTTTTAATGAGGACCTTGTCGGTTCCCTTCCTCAGCTTGTCTGTGACCTGGTAGAGAATTGCACCCTTGGCCCGCGTGAGAATCGGATGCTTGGACCGCTCCGGCAAGTCGCTGATGCCAAGGCCCTGCGCGAGCTCGTCGAGACCGGCGTTGAGGTCAGAGCGCTCCGTGATCTGATAGCGCGCTGCGTGCTTGAGAAAAAGGATCCGGTCCGAGGGGTGCCAGTTGAGTCTGGCAGATGTGTCTTGGGCGATCTTCTTGATCGGTATACCGCGGAATCTCTGGTTTGGTTAGTAATCTCAGCATTCAATTGTGGAAAGACGTGCGTAGCTACCTCTTGCCTGGCTGCCATGATGAAGCTCGAAACAGTAGCCTCGTTGGAGAGACTGACATCGCTTGAGATGGAACAAAAGGTGCTCTGAGAGAACGGCGGTGATCTAGTCAACGATGCCCTACCTAGCACGTGAAGCTTGGAGAGAAGAAGAAGAGGGGCAAGGTGCAGCGAAGCTGGTAGGAGCTAGAAGGCGGTGGCATCTCGCCAACAAGTTTCGCAACAAAGAAACCCATGATGCTTTGCTCATGTCGCACAGTGGCTTGTCAACACGGCAGCAGAGAAGCGGTCTGTCGGTTGAAGAAATGATGCAATGCAGAAGAGAAGAGAAAACGGTTTATACGGCAATATGGGATTCATTTTCAAGCTTTAAGTGTCAGGTTGCTGAAAATACGGTTGATAATTTAGTTGCGAGTGAGGTTGGCTGTTGCTTGCTGGCAATAAGCATTGGAGGCTGGTGGAGGGTTCAGGGGGGTATATGCAAGTTGCCGTTCAGCTTCAGCCACAAGAAATTCGATTTGACCCTGATCCAAATATAGACACAGTCCTAAGGTCCGAAATCTTCCGTGCTTGAGTCACGTTATCCTACCTTTTCCAGAATTAACCCATCTTTGGAGGTGAGCTACCTACCTACATACTCACATATGGCAGTCAGTCGAACTCTCCCCTCGAACAAAACCTTCAATATTCATCACACACACCGTCCTCTCTACCGAAACATCTCCCATCATCTTCATCATGAGCCAGCAACAGCAACAGCGTCCCCAAAACGACAACTACAACCCTACGGCCCGCTCATGGGAAAACATAAGCGACATCGCAACAGTCGACCTTCGCTCCAACGCCGACGAGATGGACCAACGCGCCGTCCACCAGAAGCAGCGCGACATCTACGAGGCTCTGCATCGCGATCCAGAAGAGGTCAACAACCTCATGACCTATCTCCACAATCACCACCCCGAGGTCACCCAAGGTCTAACCTCCCACCTTGCGAGTAAGTTAGTTTCCCTTCTCCGCTCTTCAATAGCCTTGACTAACAACTCTGGCTAGCTATCGGCGCGCATCCAACAACCGCTAAGCGCCACCAAGGCAAGGCTGAGGTGGTGGGCCATATAATGGACCTGTTTCGTGAACTGCAGGATGTTAATGAGCGGGCGCGACGTGCGGCCGAGGCGACCTATTATTGGGAGACCAAGGCAAGCGAGATTCAGGCGAGGATGACAGCGCTTGTTGGAGCTGATGTTGCGCAGCGGAAGGGTGAGGCAGAGGCGGCGCAGGGGGGACGAGCTGGGCATAAGCAGTGAGGGGAGGGACTTTGGAGATGATGCTCTTGGGGTAGCCGAGAGTTTACGACTCATTTGTCTGCTCTTTTTGTATCAGGAGTTGGGCGTTTTCATCACCTGGACTCGGAATTCTCGCAGTCTGAAAACTGCCAAAGTCGCTTCGTATCTGTCTCATCCTATCAGGGCCGTCCCCAACAGACTCCAGAATACCATGACCACCAAAGCAAAGTCCAAGGTGACAAGAACGTCGATGTTGATGGAATGCTTGAGCCTGTCTGTAGGGTATCCAGCCAAGGAGACACATGGTCATTGCAGACCTATTTATCAGCAGTATTTGCCGAGGATAGAAGACTGGGGAGTATCTGCACAGACACGTCATAGGAGGTGAAAAGGGCCCAGGTCAAGCAAGGCATGGTGATACAGAGAAGAAGGGTCACCAGGGCATGAGACAATCTACGTAGTACAACGTACAACTGCGGCCGGGGTTCATCATGAAATACCTTTGCGTGGTCGTGACCGCTACTTTGAAAAAGTGATATATCACGTTCTTCGCTCATCTCCGGTGGTGCTGAGTCCTGGAAAGAGACGGTTTGATGCTCTTGAGAAATATTTGGACACTGGAAACCTCCAGGACGACAATAGAGAATGACTTTGAGTGAATTACTATCGAGCGGGAGAGCAGACGGCTACTATTCTTGGTGAACCATGTGTCTATCTCTTTAGATGACGCCTTTCGAGGGGATGCGTATCTTGTTGCGTGCCATGTTTGCCCCAACATACAAGAATCCCACGACCCTGGTATAGCCACCGGTAACCTCCGGTGACTCAAGTATTGAGGCTCTCCAGGCAGAATAAAGAAAACCTCACTCACCCAGCCACCCCTGCCATGATCCCGTGACCATTACTACGTAAATCAGATCTCTTTTCTCTCTGCATCTGGTACCGCTCCCTTCCTCTTTTTTTCTTCCTTCTTCATACCTCACCCTACACGCTTCCGTCTCTGGTCTGGCCAACTAGTAGTCGGACGTCTGGGCCAATCTTCTCAGCAATGGTCTGGCCAGCCTTTGTTGAGATCTTGGACGGGGTATCGTCTTCGCTTCTGGGGGTTTTGGCATGCGGTGGTGTTGAGAGTGCGAGTGCTTTTGCGGGTTGCTGATCAGAGTCATAGTTTCTTCTTCTCTTCAGGAGAGTACTCGCCCTGCTGGGTTTCCGTTCTCTGTGTGAGAACTCTACTCTGTGAGAGGTTTTCATCTCCAAGAGGAGAAGACTTTGTTCTCCATGAGAGAACTCCATTCTGTAGAAGGTTCTTTTCTCTCTAAGAGAATCAGGTTCGAGGGGCTGTGTCATGGACAGACACGTTTACTCTTTACAGGTGTTCCTCTGTAAGAGGATTTTCTTTGTTTGATCTCTGCAGCGAGACGTGTCTCTGTATCGAGACTGTAGCACTTTTCGATGGCGAGTAAGCTGTAAGCGTAGACGCAAATCGGCTCTCTAAGAGCAGCGTGCTAGTCTGTAGGAGATGTATTCTCACGGTGTATTCGCTGTTACACAAACATGTTTCCCTCCCAGCCACGCTCCATGTGAGACTCTTCTGGTCCGGGTACCTGCATGAGTAGCCCCACGCGACCATCTCAGAAACACGACAGGTCGATAAACAACCCGGACCATTGGTCCGGTGTCAGCGGCTGACACCGTATGTTCGGCGGCTTCCGGTGGCGTACTTCGTAAGCAGACATCTATTAAGTATTGTTCGTTCAGAGGCAACTGTGATCTTTGACCACCCTCACTTCTCCTCAACACTGAAACCCAACTCACCTCAAGGGGAAAGATGTGTCGAGAGTGCACCAGCAATGGCAAACGAGTATGTCTCCTCTCATGTCCCCTGGCTGACCTCCTTTCTAACAACGCTGCAGACCATCGCCGGCTACTCGGTGCGAGAGTACCGCGCCAGCTGGCGGAACCACGAGCAATGGCGCCTGAGACTCTGCACCGAGCTCCAGGCCACACTCATCTTCAACATGTGTAACGCCGGCGTCACTCCAAACACCAGAATCCGCGACGACCAGGATATTGGTCATGACCTATGGGTTCTGAGCACACTGGATATTCGTTATGACTACAACTTCAAGAAGGAGCTGCGCAGTAAGTACTTCTCCCATTGATGCGCCCTATCTATACTGAGACGTCCCAGAGAAATATTTCGAGCGAGCAAGGAGCCTTTTGCAAGAGATGGTCAAGTTCGGCGCCTTTGCCACTCGTCGAAACGGCAGAGACACGGTCTATCTCTGGAACACAGTCGTCGTCGAACAGCACTTCGGTTCCGTCCGATCCGTGGCAATTTGGCTTGAATCCAACCGCGCCCAAGCCCGATCCCGCCACGAACAAGCCGAGCAAAACATGTCGCCGCGCTCCCAGAACGACACGCGACCGCCCGTGACTCCGCGGAGACGAGAGCGTTTCCCGAACTTGGTATCCCCACGAGCGCCTGGAACGCCGCCAACGCCTATGACATCGAGCTTCTTCGTTCCGTCGGTGCACACGAGCGGCGCCGTGCCTGGGATCGAGGGGGCGATGCACGAGTTGGAGATTGGGACGCGGGCTGTGAACAAAGCCATGACTATGATGAATATGACGTCGATGCCTGGCCTGTCCAGCTCTGCGCCGGCATCTGCTCTCTCGCTGGCTGGCTTGTCACTCGGGGATACCTCTCAGCCGGACAGTCCTATGTCTCCCCGGACTCCTCGGTCGCCTACCAGTGCAGGCTGGAACTTTGGCCCTTCTCAGCCTACCAGCCCAATGACTCCTCGCTCGCCTACTAATGCGGGCTGGAACTTTGGTGGTTTTCAGCCTGCGAGTCCAATGTCTCCTCGTACGCCTCGTACGCCTCGCTCGCCTACCAGTAGAGGCTGGAATACTGCTCCGGTGCGGTTGGACTTTAACTGCCCTCCTGCTTTTGCCCAGGACCTGAAATTCCGCAGCCTGGAATCATCTCGGCCCATTCCTGGCAAACAAAACCCATTTACTGAGGAAGCTCCTCTGGTGATGCGTCTTCTCGACCGACAGCTTGCCAGGCAGACAGAGCCCCAGCTTCATCAGCCGTCAACCTCTGGCCGCCTGCTCCCAGTCAACTACCAAAGCGAGCTTTCCCCACCCCCAATCCCCTCCAGCACACGTCCTCCGGTACCTCCCGCAAATGACGCGCCGGAGCCCACCTCACCCCATGTGTCATCCGAGCCTATCACGCCTCGTAAGGCTGTATATTTCGGACGCGCAGCTCGTCTGCCGCACTCGAGTCCTCGGTTCTCGGGATATCGCCAGCCTGCTGTTGAGGATGAGAAGGATGACGAAGGTGATGACAATATGACTGGATGAATGTGTCTTATTTGAAGCAGATATGCTTGTATGGTAAGGCAGTTGTGACCATGCATCTCGGGGTTGATGGCATGTTTTTGTCAGACTTATGAGACGGTAGTTTGCGAAAATGGTAGACGGTGCCAGGAAGGCGCATTAGTTCAATGCCGATATCAAGTTCGTGGTTATTTTATTATTTGTTCTGGAGTTTCATTGTTGGGTAAAAAGACGAAGCTCATAGACCTTGAGCAGAGACAGCATGGGAAGTTTTGATCATATTGTACATGTCTTTATGCAGAATACGTTACTTCGGACTTGTTATCAGCCTCTTCAACGTATTATTCTGTCATTCGCAGTGCAGGTGAGATTAAGGACCAAGCGACAGGGTATTCCGTCGTCCCCAAAGTTCCCGATTGTGCGTATTTTCTACTATGCCTGCGCCTCTGTTCTTTTGGCTGTTTCGACAAGCATTCTTTCTCGAATTTATGACACCGATGTAACCCCTTACCACTGAGTGGCATTCTTCAGCCTTGTCAGCCTTGTTACACAACTGCTTGACATCCTCTCAGGCCATGGCGACAACACGCTTCCCTATCGTTGTGATAAATAACTGTGTGTCGCTCTTGTTCTTGGTGTGTTGACGGCAATCCCCTGTAGCAAAACTCCGTCCTTTCCAAGTATTTCCTTTATGGATGTCTCCTAAATGTCTCAGTCGCCGATGTTCTGTTTTGCTCATTTAACGTACAACGGCTAGCGGAGACCCCGCTCCGAGACATCCGGGAGGAAGGAGAAGATTGCAAGCAAAGAATCAGAAGGTCAAGAATTAATTGTCATCTATTGGAGTGTTGTATCCACCTAGCTCCATCTACTTGCCAAGTTGCAGCTACCTTGCTTCGACCGTAATCCTGTGATTTTGCTACCCTATAAGGCTTTAACCACAACGCCAGCCTTCAGACAAACCGGGTATCCATACACCAAATCTATTTCTTTTGTGATTAATGCAGAAGCTGAATGAGCATCGTAGTATTGCCAGAACAGAATGCAATCGAAGTCCAGTTGAGAAGGGCGGGACTGCGGCGTAGGTGGCTGGACGTGGCTGGACGTGGCTTGATCAACTCGGTGGAGACCGATTACCTACCGAAAGACCCGCTCCGGGGCGGGGCCGTGCCAGGGTTCTGTCACAGATCTCACTCTGTGATTAGTCAAGTGTAATGCTTGCATAATCTACTCCTAAAAATTATCCAGAGCTATCCTTTTTATACAGCCCGGCGGGATCCACGTTCCACCAACCGCTTGAGTCAACCACGGCGCATTGCATATTGCATTCGTCTCTGGATAAACTCTGTTGTCTTTCTTCTTACTTGGTTCTCTCCCATTCCCCATTGTCGCATTGAAGACCATGCGATAAAAAATAGCATCTAGAACAGTTAAAGGGAGGGTTCCAATAGCGACACGCCTAACGTCAATGATGGCATCATCAATAGTTTCAAGAATTCCCCTCAGCTTCACACAGTCGCCGACACGATCGTACCGTTGGGTGAGCAGATGGCGCAAGACCCGTGGCATCACCGCATTCAAGACCGCAATGAGAACACGTACTCTCTACACTCGACAGGGCCAAGTGGCCATCGTAGCAGCGGCACTCTCAGTGAATGACGAAGCTTTGAATAGCAGAAACATCAACCGTGACAACAGAGCAAGGGTTAAACCACAGGTGTCGTTCTAGACTGCTTTAGTCCATTTCTATACCACTTCGACTGCCTCTCACTTCTCACTGCGACAAGTCTAAGCTGGGCTTGATTGTTAAGCGTCGCTTCCATCCTGTCCAGCACCTACAGCAGCCAGGGCTTGCGCTGTTTGCTAGCGGATGCCCTGTGTGCATGGTGCGGCTGCCTAGACCTGAAACTAGAGTATGGGGAGATTACCAATCAGTCATAGTATTCTTGGCACCATGGCATTCAAATGGACAACCAAGAGGCCGAGATGGAGACCTTGACGCCTTGAAGCCCATCCAATCCGATAACGTAATACGAGGTAGCACAGTCAGAGTCAAGCAACCCTCCAAACTGTCGCTCTAACCGCCAACAATGGGCAATAGATACTTCGTACAAACCAACAAGATAGATCAACTCCAGACGTTTGTGAGAATGCAAAGAAAGCAGCGTTTCGTACGTGCATGCCAGCAACTTCTACTCGCCTCACCCCAAACGATCAAAACAGACCTCGCTTTGGGGCCGAAGACAACACCTCTACCGCCGGTCAACCGTTTCTGTGAAATTATTCGAAGCCAAGGGCATTCCGCCCCCAGCATAACAGTGATGGAGAAGCTAAACGAGTCAGGAAACCAACAGGGGATGTCATGTGTCTTGCGGTAAGTGTTTTACATGCGTGGTAGATGGCTTCTTGATTTAGAGAAAGGACAAATAGTCTAGTCATGGGATGAAAAATAAGCACGCTCCTCTGTCGAAGGCTGAACTACTCTTGAAAGACTGCTAAGATAGTCAAATAGGTAACAGCTCGATGGCGTGGTTATTGGTTGCGTTGCACTGTGCTGGGGTCTTCTTGTACCACAGCGATTAATATCAATGGGTATATCAAGATAACGGCCATTGACTTCTTTTCAGAGCTGTACTTGCAATACCGCATACGAAGTGTCCAAAAGATCCATCTTCAAGCTGTCTTAAATACATATTCCATATCAGTGGAAGTGCTTGCATGACGCTAAGCCTTGCCAAATTAGAAGCCGGCACACCTCCGGTCTCTAAAATTTTAGGAATATTAGTTCTGGTCCAAACTAGCTTATTTCTTTAGTTTTAGGCTCCCTGCAACCATATCAAATGTTTGTTGTCGAATTAAGTGCAACATGATAATGTTAAATATCCAAAAACGCTCATCTGATCACCCCCCCAACAGTGAAAACCCTCTCCCTAATCGATCGACATTCTCCAGCTACTGTATATCTATCTGCGATTCCATGTCTTTAATGGAATTTTCACCTGTACTATGTATTTATAGATAACCTAACGCCTAACAGCCCGCCATCTCTTTTCGAGATATCACTAATCCCCGTGATCTGACACGTAGTACACCTCAACACGGGCCTCTATCTCCTCTGATGACTGGTCTGGTAGACTTTAGCATGTGAGGATGAGTACCGTCTTATTCTCAGACTGACCATGCTCTTCACTCTGCTCAAAACTACACCTCTCCGTTGGCACCGCATTTTTAGCCAATTTGTTAAAACCACCAATGATTACACTTCCTGGCTTCAAGGGATTGCCGGCTTCATCTCTCTAACACCCTCCGTGAAGTGTCGTGACTTCCACAATCATCAACTTTGCTATCTCCTCTTAGTTCAGTATCATCCCCAATACATCAACCTTGTGATATCTCGTTGTTGCGCCAAGCTGCCACGTTATCAGCACCATCTCAGATCGTGCCGCATTGGCCGCAGTTGCTTAAGTGATTTGATGGATCCAAATCTCAGTTCCCTAACGGTCATCAATACCTTTCAATATTTGAACTGCCAGCATCTTACGGTTTTAGAATACAGCCCGATTCCTAAAGCTCTCTTTACGCAGACATTTTCCATCTCAATTTCTAGGCTACCAACGTCAAGGTGTCGGTCGTTAGAACAATACTCGCCAGCCTCCAGCATCATCGATCACTCTTCTTATCATCCACTGCTCAATATTAGTATCCTCACGTATTTCCGAATAACGCTAGTAGCACCAGATCTTCACCAGTCCTAGTTGGTAGCCATCAACAAGCATAGCAGGTCCTCTCAAATGCGTGGTTTAATATTATCGTCTAAAGGACATCGAGGCAACCAACATACATCAGGACTGCGACCACCATTCGAAAGGAGGAATCGTGGTCGGTTAGTCTAGACTTGACCTGTTCCGGACAGACCCAATGCAAAGATAAGGACAGCAGTTTGTTCATTGATACGGTCGGCATCCTCGATGGTCAGCATACGGCTACAAGCATAACCGTCCGTAGGTTATGAGCGCACCGAGCACTTGCTATGGTCCAGAAACCCCATGTCATATACCGCAGACTCCAAACTTTACACCATGATCACGAGTTAACAGAGGAACCGCTACACCCACCACCCCATGAAGCGAACCCGTATTACACACGACAGGCAAGGCCGCAAACAAATACTAAATGAAACAACCTTTCACTTATTACAAAGAAGTGAAGTCGTCTTGAGAAGTTGAAATAAGGTCGTTGTCTCCGTGAACTATGCCATTCTCTAAATAGTCGAATTTCTGACTACCATCGCTTTATAACAAGGGAAAGGCTGTCAAACGGGTTATTATCAACGGATTTGATGGGATCTCTACAGTTACAAGAGATGTCTGAGATGTGCAGCAGAGGCGTTCGTCTTTCTCTAGTTATTTACCCTGGCTTAACAGGTCCTCATAAGTATCCTGCACAATTCACCATCGTTTCGCACTCTTGACTTAAGATAGGTGACATCCACATGACCTCTAAAAAACGAGATACCACATTTTCAACTTGACTAAAATGGACTTTTCACGCCGATCTAGATCTAACCAAATCAGCCATCAATCATATTCACTACCAGCACTTGATTAGCTAGAGATGGTGCGGGCGCCACAAGACTAGCTTTTCGGCTGCTGCAGTANNTAATGCACAATTTAAGTATCATACCATAATGCTTCCGCAGTTGCCTATGCTTGATTAGCATTACCCACAGGATCGGAGCCTAAATTACACTTTCATCTCGCTTCCCCTGAATCATTATTCTGAAGCAATTCCATCGACATTCTCGTCGTCAAGTCTACACACTCACAACGGTTAATCGTAAAATTGCCCGTGTTTGCAATCACACCAGGGACTTTCTTTCTGCGCTCCTCAAAAGTTCCGGAGCCAACGCTTGCTATTTGCGAAGAGGCACACCGCACTTTGGGCCCCTGGCGAGGTACAAAGAATGCCAGACAAGGCTATAGCTGCTACCAGTAGACCTAGTGCCTTTCACAGGGCATTCGCTGGCTTCGTACTTCTCCTGGCGGCGTGACAGCGGCAGACACGAACAGTCTGATAAGTATCGTCGTACACCAGACCGTTCACCAAGCTCACATTGCTTGATGCGATTACCGACTAGGAGCGTTGGGGAAGTTGCTGCAGGTGGACAAGGAGATATTCACGGAGGTCACTCGTGGGAGTGAGAGACGAGCATGACTGTGGGTCAGGTAGGAGAACACTAGCTCAGGAGCAGGATCCTCCTCTCCAACATGCTGCTGACCAGAAACACCCTCCTCACCAAGTTGCTGTGAATACTAACAACGTGCCTAGCTTAGCCTAAGCTGGGCTAGATACAGGTCGTGTCTCGTATAGGTGACCTCTATTTTGGAAAGGATTCTTGGGCGTGTGGTTCAAGGTTGCCTTCGAATGAGGACTCAAATTTGTAGTTCCACTGTAATTATGCGCTGGGAAACCTGTCGATTGTCTGAGGTTATGAGCAGCGCTGACTGCCATCTACTCTCATCATCCCGTCACGACGTGTAATACCTCCCTTTCCTGAGGATATCTTGGCGTGTATGCATTCGAGGTAATGTCAGTACTTGAGAACTTGGATGATATGATCAGCACTTGTTTCTTGCAAGGATAGGTGTATATTCCTGGAACCGATGTCGTCTACCATCTTTAGCACTCTCGGCCCTGTCTTTGGCCGCCGCATCAATTGACAGATACACAGCCATGTGCCAATTGTAGCACTTTAACGAGCGTACCAAGTCGGCCGAAGTCGAGATCCTCACGATTAAGGCCGCTTAGCATGCTTTGAAGACTATGCTAAGAGAATCGTTGATTGTTGTGCGCTCTGTAAACAAGCGTCTATGTCTCCACCAAATTAAAATCGACTGAAAAGATTTAGCAGACCTAAGATACACACTCAGAGCATCTTAAGAATCGGGTAACGGTGTAGAATAGGCTGAGCACCATGGCACGTTGTATTCGCAAGATTAAATGATAGGGTGCGTGATTGAAAAAGAAGCTAGACTGTGTAGACGATTGATTGGGGGGTGATGGTGAAGAGTGGATGAGAACCCTGAGATTGATGACCGCCAAGGGTATGGTGGACAGGAAGAGTGAGAGCACTGATTGGTAGGAAAGTTAGGTTTACATGGATAGCACTAACATCATTCCTCTCATAACTCAGTCAGGGTGTACATCAGCCTCATGGTGTCATGAACGAAACGGTTCGGTCCTGAACATTACTAATAAGCTTCTCTGGCCACTAGAAACTAAATCCAGTCTTAATTTGTGGACGTGTCTTTTGTCAATACAAGTCGAAGAAGAGTCTTAAGACCGGTGTTGGCAGTCTCGGGATCTGTCATCTTCATTTTCAGTATCCTGGTAACCGTCTTGAACACCACGGGAGAAGATGTTATGCTCTACCAGAGGGTATCGCAGAATCGCAAAGTCATTTGGTGATCATTGCTGTTATTTCCCTTTCCCATACTGCACTGTCGAGTGGAGAGGCAGTATCTCTCATAAGCCGTGTCCGCAGCATCACCAGGGTTAGTCACAAGCACCCGGTAAAGCATACAGATAACATTCTATCAGAAAACTGAACTCCTAAAGTCAGAGGAACACAAGTTCACGTTCTAAGAGCATTCGGCGTCTGACACAATGTCAACCGTTTTAAACCACCTTCATTTCTCGACATGCCAGACTCTAGTCGCATGGAGACCGGGCCCCGAAAATCTGGACGACTTAATCCAGTACTAACAAAGTTTGAGGGGGCCAAGATAGACGTATTCGTTGAGTAGTCTCTGGACGAGTTCGTGATACAATACATGGCATGTGTCGGGCGTGCTGAGTAGTAGTCGAGATAACTGTGTATATAAGCGTATAGTATATCTATGATATCGGCAGGCCAGACTTGTCAGAGGTTTGTTACGAGAGATTCGATGGGATTGCATCAAGCACCGAGTACAAGCTTGCGGTTCAAAGACTGGAATCCATGAGTAGCCAAATCGATAAAGCGTGAGGGTCTGTTTTTATTCTCTATCGTCTACTTAGGTGCAGCTTTATGTATGAAGCGTCGAGGAACTAGGAACACAGGGACAATGATATTTGTCGGCAAGGATCTGGGGGAGGCCAGTCCAATCATTAGTGGTATATATGGTAACCTGTAAATAGAAGTGATTAATGTTGAGCGTGAGGTAGATCGAATGGGTGGTTTAGTGCGGGAGATTGAGGCTGCTAAATGTGTTTGAGATAGGATTCTAGAAGGTAAAGTTCAAAACTTATTGAAGATGGATTCGTGGATTAGTAGATACGAGAGTGCCGTCTTTCAAGTATGTGTACTGTATGCGACAAGGCAAGGAAGATTGTAGACTAGGCGCTTTAATGACAGTGCCCATCGCTTGTCGTGTGGGACTTGAGAATAAAGTGCTGTGTCGCAAGCTTGTAAAGTTGAAGCTAATACCATCTAAGACAGAGACGAAAGATAAGTAAGAAGGAGATATATGGCCAAGTTGGCAGCACAGAGGCATGTCTTGTGATTCTCGAGGATCCGACCCTCTTGAGATAATCCTATCTATTCTGCGGCTATTCAGACATCTCTCCAACGTTATCCTCACCACATCTGGCTTCCTGGAGCTTAGCAACATAGTGTACTGTAATAAAGGGACGTAGAAATAGGTCCTCACCTGTTGAGATCCATGGGGGAGAACCTGTTTATTTCGTATCTTTCTGGCTCGTTAAATAAGTCGTTGGGAGGCTTTAGCAAAGTGCAGTAGTAGTAATGCTTAAGATGGCACATTAAAGATTGACACTCCCCTTCATAGAGACGCCTGTTACCCGCTATATACTGCATTGAAATGAAATCGTCATGCAAGATGTACTCTACGCTTGCACTATCAACTTGGCGTGTTGCACCTTAAGTTAAGGGGCCAAACATGCAACCTGCAATGTGCGTCTCAATACAGATAGATAGTTAGTCACTACGTGGGATTAACTGATATCTACCTAAAATCTTAGACTTGTGATGTTTTGGTCGGGGCTGGATTGTACTGTTGCATTTTCTTTGATCTCATCTACGGACTGTCACTGGTACCAGTTGAAACATCATCAGAGTTAACGACTAGCTGATTGTAGCTAATTTATAGGTCCTAATAGTTTGTTGGAGATGTCTTGAATACTGTATAGATTAATTGTGAAGCAACCGCATCTCCTAACTTTGTTCTGTAATAGCTAGGATCATTTCGACCATGCCCGGAATCGTGGACGGCTTCAGCCTCAACCCGTTCGTATGCGAAAATAGAATAAACATTTTCCATTGTTATACACACGTAGAAGATGTGTTACCTGTCTTTTGTGCAGTAACTTGGCTGTTGGGAGAATCATTCTACTCTGATGATACACATTGCCATTTGATAAGTGTCGATTTCCGCCGGGCACAACCGGAGACGTGCCTATTCGGATAGTCTAAATCATTATGCGAATCGACCGGAGTAATGTAGTGTTCCTAGAAATATGGACATTCTGGACACGTACGTCGGTGTGTATACCTTTTACTGCCAATGGCTAGAGGTAGAAGTAATATTTCTACCTCCACTATCCGCTGTAGCACAGGGATCATTCATTTCCAGAAATGTCCCAGCGCAAGATGATGGGTATATAATGGGACATACATCCGATTGGATCTTTAGTATACCTGCGTCCTCTCTTGATCCTTCAAGAAATCCTGCATCGTGATATGGGCGAATATGGAGCTTAGATCCTTGATTTATGATTGGTGAAGATCTGGTGATATGTTGAAATATACGTACAATGAGTCGTTGGAGTTTAGTTGTGACGATATCTCTTAGTGTCCGCGTGAATGTTTCGCGGCGTGATCAACTACAACTTGGGAACGAGAATAAATTGGCGTCTTTTGTTGACACCACTGTACTGGCCACACAGCCGCGAGAACATCCAAAACCAATAAGGTTTCCGCGTACGCGAGCGAAACAAAAGTTGTTTATGATCAGCCCAGAACTCCAAGCACTTTAGTACTTGCTTAAACAACGGGCAAATATGGCTCATTACGACGAAAGAACAGAAAAATACAAGGCATTCACATTCCACGACGGTTTTGATATAAGATGTTATGGAATAACGCTGACTGGCCTGGAGAACCAAACGATAAGTAGCATTCTCCAGACGACCAAAGACAAACGCATGAACACATATTTGACAGACAGGACAGCGGAAATAAGAATAGAAAGAACAGCTCAGTCAGTAACAGGAACAACGATGAGTTCAGGAACGCAATCGCGAGTGAAGGTGTATCATATCTTCAAGACAAAGGTTGTCCCCCAACGCCGTGTACCAATCGGGCGGGCAGTTGGTCAAGAGTTGGCAGGAGCCCGGGCTTCCTCGACCAAGTCTCATGGCAAATTTCCAGAGATTGAACGTATTCGCCCGGGCAATCACATAGGGCAGTACCATGGCAGCCGAAGAGAAGGTCGGAGTCAAGTTCCGAGCAGGAACAGGCTTGGTACTGGTACTGATCAGTTGTTGGACGCGAGTCTTGTACTGCCTATGGGAGCCTGGTCGTGTCCCGAATAGCGACATGCAGATGATGGCAGATATGCTGAAGCGAGAAGTGGTATTGAGAAGGGAACCTAAGACACCCAGGATATGGGTAAATGTATCGATCGGGATGCAATGAACAAAGGCCAGTTAAAGCGAAATTAGGCGACTGGCGATAGGGGATGCATGGTCATCAATACGGATTTGTGGACGGGTCAGGTACACCTTAACGTTTACATTCGACACACGTTCGATATGCAACGCAATGAAGCTATCACGACAATCGTAAGTCTTACTGTATTATATTCAACATAGTGCGGTACCTACCCATTCAATACCAAGTACCCAATCTTTGATTTATTAGGTCTTCTCTGTGCCGTATCCATCTTATGAATAACGACTGGCGGACTATGATTTGGAGCGTCTGCTCGTGTGTCTCGATTCCGAGGAGGAGGAGGAGGAGAAAAGGAATAAAAAGAAGAGGAGGAGAAGCAGCAGGTGAAGGTGCAGGGGGGAACACTAAGACTAGAGCTCTGATATTTGATCGTCCGATGTCTAATCTCAAAGCTAGTAGTCGTTCTTATAATCGAAATGTAGAGCTCAAGACTAAGAACAGTGCCTACCCTTGCCCGCATGGAAACTCGCTAGCTGCAGCACTCGACGTCCGAACTTTGCGCGCAAGCCCAGGCTGATTTTAAATGAAGGTCTCGGTGAGTAAGAAATTGTTCCCATGTACTGATGGCATATCGTGCATGGTAGGCGGTGTCGTGCACACACTCTACCAGGAAAATGCTACACGAGGAGAGAAATGTCAGTTATTTATGGAATACTAGGAGAATCGCCTTGAAACCCCGAGTCTCCGCTGTTCTTCGACTGACACGAATATACCACCGAGTTTACTCCATTGCCCTCCGCAGCCAACGATCGAACCAACGACCACCCGATCGACCGACCGATATGATAACTCACGAGATTACATCATCCTACTTGACATTGATTAGACGAGTCTTTTTTTAGCTCAATCACTTCGGACTCTCGACTGGACACGTGAGCATTCAGTCAAGCAAAGCGATTGCTGTTTTTAGCTTGACGATCACGCCTGCGTGAGGCGGAACTGTTCAATGAGAGCTTCAACTGGGGATGGCAACTATACTTCTGTCTCGAGTATCTTTGACCAGGCCACTCCTCATCTCTGGCCTTCAACTACTCCCGGTTGTCACATCGAGGCCTACGTGCTTTGCCGACGGGTTTGATATCACCAGAGACCTTGTCTCCTCGCTAGCCCAGCACAACTCCAATGCGCCCAGACAGCCACCTTGAATATTCTTGATGGAGCGTGGTATGCCTGCCTCTGTTGGAGGCGGTTCTTTATCGTGTAAAGTTCAAAGGGCGGAATGTCTTTGAGGCGGGCCTAAGAGAAGTAAAGCTAGGTAAGCCATGGTAAATGGTCAAGAGGGGGCTCCTCGTTTTATGAACCTTGCGTGCTTAACCTGAGTAGTAATCTGAGTTCGAGTGTACTACCACCCGTCCGAATCAGCAATGCGGCCCTATACTCATCTCTAGGCATACTGTCCCCATAATACGCGTTTCTTTGAGTTACGGTATGTAGAGCTTAAATGGAAGCCATTCAATAGCGGCCCTGGATCAATGACAGTGGCAGTGAGAAGGTTGTCATGAAATGTCCATCATCATGCTCAAACCGTACCACACCACCATGCCGCTATCCAAGATAAAATGGTTGTCGTCTGGGATGGTGGCTTGACAACACTGGCCAGCTGTCAAGTTTAATCTATGAGCATAGTGATGCCCAGATGCCATCCGAGGAGGTATTGCACTGCTGGCGATATGCCTGTGCTGGGATTCATCCATTAATCTCTAGGTCTGGAAGTCTTGCTCACCGCGCCACAAGCCATCCACCAAGTGAATACAGTCCGAGGAGCAGGGTATTCTCCAGAATAGTTCGTATCGTGGCACGCCATACCCGCCAGTGCTCTTCGTCCCAGCGGAGAAGCGGAACCCGTCGTTTCTCTCTATATGTCTTTGGGGGGTCTGTTAATTGACATTTGCTATTTGCATATCTTATATTGCCTTCTATTACTAATAAGACTAAAACTATATTTTAAAATAATTCTTTTTAATTTAATTTATTACTAGCCTTATTATTAGCTTAGGTA
>JABCKB010001010.1:0-21776 GCA_013184455.1 Fusarium continuum
GGGGAAAAGACAAGGGAAAAAAAAAGAACCAGATGGAAATAAGATGGATTTTGTTAACCCGGCGTAGTGAGTGACCGGGGAAACGAAACAAAAACAAGTCGCGAGAGCCTCAAACCTGATAAGAGAAAAACGAAGAAGAAGGAAACGGTCGAGGTCGGGTTTTGGCGAAAGAACGACAAAGAGACAAGAGGTTGGAGGGGAGGAGTCCTGAAATGGGGATGGCGGGATTTGCGTGTTTCTATATAAAACACAGCACAGCAGATGCAGATGCAGACGCAGGGGACACACAGACACAGACACAACTCACCCCCTGCCACACGCCAACGCCACACTGGATATCCGTAAAACTCCCCCAACGTTAGCAGACACCGGTTCCCTTCGCTTGTGCTTGTGCCTGGCGCTAATCTAATCTCAGAGGAGGCGGGGCCTCGTGTGTGTGTGTGTGTGCCAGGCCTGAGCGACGAGGGACATGTCATGTCATGGGAAATGAAAGTGTCCGATGGTGACGACGAGGAGTCGCTTGTCTCAAACATGAAGATCAACACAGGAAAACGATATTCGGCTCAATTGATCACCTATCTTGGTATCTACAGTACGGAGTATCCGTATATCTCTGTGGGTTCAAGGAACTCCCTGCAGGCTATACGGCCGAGTTGGAGAAATACGAGCTCTCCTCCCTCCTGCACGACAAGTCTAGCAAGTTTCCGTCCCTTCTTAGGGGTCAGCGTCAGCCAGAGCAAACCCACTATTTTTCTTTTACGGTGCTTTTCCCTTTCGTCGCCGAGGTTTGCAACGTCGATCACTTGTTTTAGCGCTCCCTCCCGGAGCAGGGCAGGGCAGGGCATCCACGCACGCTCCGTCAATCAATTGATCAACCAACCCGCTGGAGCTTACGACGTATTGTGACATTGTCCCCAAAAAACATGGGTTAGGTTATTCCCAGAAACAGAATCCTTCGGAGCTGAGATCCCGCCGGATCTTGACGAGAGGGAGAGCGAGATTTCAGGCATGGGTGCGTATAGCTTGTGGACCCCGCCAACACAACGCGGAACGTCTGCACTCTGCAGTGGAAGGGAGGCGTTGGAGTCAATCTGTGCCTCCTTGTCAATCAATTAATTGATCAACCTCCTTTGCATGTCCCGAGACATTGACTGAACTGAACTGAACTGATCCTAACTGACTGAGTGCTCGGCTGCCGGTTCGCGACGTCAGCTTTTCTCTCTTGGCAAACGTCGCAGTTGCAATCTAACGCTAACTCAATTTGCTGCGTTCAACCGCCCGACCACCACTGCTGCAAAACACCCCCATCCCCTCCACTACAGTACAGTAACTTATCCGTTCATCTCTCATTGCTTCTATAGCCGAGCAGACGCAGGATCCCCCACGCTTCCAACCACTCCCCGTACCACAAACTCAACGCCGTTGAACCGCGCCACGTCTCAACGTGACTACCGTACAACAGTGAACAGCCAGCATGCTCTTGTGTGCAGCGCTCGGGCATTGTCGGTTAAAGTGAAGGGGTTGGCAGCTTGACAATCCTACCCTGTAGAGTTCAGCCACAGTAAGCCGCAATTTTAACGCCAAGGCTGTCGCAACGGTTTCTGTTCTGTGCAGCAGCGTTGTCGGGTGACTGAGAACACTCATTTTCACTTTCAGAACCTTATCTGCGAATTTCTCATTGAGATCAGCTTTTTTGTGTGAAGTGGCTTCACCGCGACGTAAGCGTGGCTGAGCCCGATTGTATCACCCATCATGCACAGACGGGATGCTTCAATTCCCGCCCGGGAGTAATTACAAGAGTACATCATTTTGGTGTTAGAAAATACGTACCAGGGCACATTTTCACGTTTGTGATGGTTGATAGCCTGTTGAACTTGGACCCTGCTACAGGGTAGGGGACCTTCGAACCAGAGCACAAATTCCAACAAAGAAATGCCTAAGAGTAGGATATGAACCGTTACCCGTTGTCGATCCCAAAATATTACCTATTCTCTCATCAAGAAAATGGTAATTTATGTTAGTACCTCCGAGGAGAGGTTCTGATTGAGTTTCAGCAGGGTCAAATTCTCCGTTATGATTATTTAGTAGAGACGTCATCCGATCGGGGAGCGATGCTGGTTACCCAACAGCTCAGAGCGTGATACCGATACACGAGAGCGGGTCGGAGCAAATTTAAGTAAATCATACGTGTCGTACAATGCAGGTCTACGCGAATCGAATTCTGCAAGACATTAGCTGAGTGAAACATACCTTATATGACGCGTCTGAGGATGATTATGGTTGCTAACCTACCTGGCTACTCTTATTAGGCCAAGAAAAGCCCAACAAGAAAGAACATCTAAAAATATATGCTATAGCAGAAAATTCGTCATTTACGATACGGGCGGGATATTACATGTAACTTGCCTATGCTATATCCTTTATCTACCTTTAACCCACCACTGTCTGTGATACCTACCCCCTATTTCGCCAAGCGGTGCAGATCTTCTAACTACCTTAGTTCCGGAGTTTTGTTGATTTCGGCCGTTTTTTGAGATTTCAAAACCAGTCGAGTACCATGAGGATTCCACTTTGGGCCTTCAACAAAAAAAAAAAAACGAGTTCATCGGCTTGCCATCTGGGATGGCCAAACCCTTGACTCGATGTTGCAGCGTGTATGGTGTATGGTTAGAAAGTAATGACGTAGACCCTTGGTGAGAAGTAGACCATTTGTGTAGTTTAGAAAAGGAAGGAGTTTCGAGCGAACAGAGCCAGTCAAGACTTGAGCCTCAAATTCGTAAACGTTTGCTGGTAGTGAGGAGTTCGGGTCAGAGGAAGCAAAGGGGTACCACAATATCACCAGTAGGCCGTCCGCTTGACAGTCACCAAATCCTCGACCCGGGGTTATGGCTGTTGCTTGTACTTGAGAAATCCCATTTCTCTCGAATGCTGTTTCTATAGACCCCCTGATGATTATCGCAATGTGTGCATACATAGGTAAACAATGTCATGATTCTTCGGCGAGTGGTCAAATAGTGCGAATGCTCCTGTCCCTGGCATGATAACTAAACTGTCTTCAAACTGCAGCCGGGTGTACAGAGTCATGAAAACTGAAAGAGGTGATGGTAAAGTGTGATTGCCCTTCGGGGACCGCGCGTCAAGGCCACGTTACTTCGGCTTGTGTGCGGACAGTCTTGGTCTACAACAAGACCAAGCCCACTGAATTTTAGCTCGAAATCCCCCCTTTTAGATATCCCCATTAGGCACCTACTCTGCGCCTAGGGAACATGGAATACAATTACAGACGTTCGAATAGGAATTAGCGGCTAAGGATAGGGACCGGGGGACGAGTATATGGGATGACACGAAGATCTTCAAAGTGTCGTAACTGCTGCACTTGAATCACCGGTAGCTGAGATATAGAGCTTTCAGATCTAATGCAGTTTTCAGTTACCTAGACATTCCGAGGCAGCTTGAGAAATAAAATAGCATAACAAGCCGCCTTAACAGCAACTTGTATGCGAATAAAATCTTACAAGGATGAACCTGACTCGTAACTAGCCAGTGGCGCTGTTACAGTAGTAATTAGGCAGCAATCGCACCAAGCTCTCATTACTCATCTTTCGACTCATGTCCCAAAGAGAATTGCCGACTATTTCCCTTGTCACTCATCGTGCTCTTTTCTAGACACAAAAACCTAGCCAGAGATTGCGTTGTATTCCATGAGCTTGTATAACGCACGTAACAGCATTCCGATTGTCGATTTCTACTGCTTAGAATACGCGCTGAATAGTGTCTAGAAACTATACCGGACTATAACTTTTGCACGCGGGAGGGTGGTGGTGGTATAAATGGTATTGGAACAGAGCTCGTCGCTGCCCTGGAACTTCTCGACGACGACGAAACTGAGCCTATTAATGCATCCGCAAACAAAAATAAAAGCTATACAATTGGAAGACTGAGAAAATAAGACGTTGTTATTGTAGCCCTGCCTTGTGGCTAATACGGAGTAACGTGGGCTGCAAATGTCGCCCGAGACATGGTGCGCACTTTCCCTAACATCAAAATTGGCCTGATGGTGGGCATCGGTGGTGGAGTGCCGACAACGCATGATATTCGCCTGGGTGGTGTTGTCGTCAACTCCCCTAACCGGCGTGACGGAGGAGTGATCCAGTATGACTGCAGGAAAGCGATACAAGACCAAAGCCTGTCGATCAAGGGATCCTTGAACCAAACGGCACGTGCTTAGTGTGCGAGTCGGCAGCTCAGTCATGAACGAGGGGGATACTCAAAGCTCCAATACCATTGTACACGTCTACACCAAGTAAGGGCCTAGTGAAGATTGAAGATGCTTCAAGTACCGTCAGCCTGCTGCATTAAACGACAATGGAGGACCTACAGACAACCCCGGGCTGCCTCTCAACTTTGAACAGTCCAGCATTTGTGAAAGGCCCGACGGGTTTAAACATTGACAACGAGACTGCCAGGAGATATTGTCATGGACATATTATCGCAGCCCAGACGACATATCTCTCATCTAAAACCATCGAAACTGGAAGCTGTGGTATCGGAACACAGTTGAGAGCGCGGGCGATTGTCATATCTATATATTGTTCTCTTATAGCGCGAAGAACTGGGCATATCGCGCTCCTATGGCCGAGCCTTGTCACCAAACCATGACGCTTTTGAACAGCGAAGCCCGTGTGAACGCCTCGGGCGAATTGTTGGGCATAAACTTAGGAGGGGCAACAGGACTCCATTCGGCAGCGCATTTTATATTGGAGAATGAGGAGTAGGATGCAACCAGACGCTGCGGATCACTGGGGTCGAACACCGCTGTCGTATGCCGCTGTGAAGGGATACGAAGCAGTTATAGACATCTTGCTGATGATAGGTAGAGCAGATACCGATTCGAAGGACGATTTTGGAGACACGCCGCTGTTACTTGCAGGCTTGCACGATTATGATACAGTGGTTAGATAGCTTCTACCTACAAGTGAAGCTAGAACCTAAAGGTACAGAATAGCGTACGGCACTGTCCTGTGCGGCAGAATGTGGCCGTGATAAGGTCGTCAAACTGCTACTTGGAATAGAAGGAGTGAACCCTGACTCGATAGTATGAAGAGCCCGATAAAATAGTCTTTATAACATTGAAACTTACTAACCCTCGACGCTTTTGTAGGTGCTGGCTCACTAACTAGCTGCTACAATTCTTGCTCATCCTGGTAGTCCTTACCGAGTTTATCGATCCATCAAGACAAGCGAGATCTCGCAACGGTAAGCATCCCCGTATGATGCCCAAACGACTAAAGCCGACAGTCATGGAGCATGGCGCAGACTGGGACATATATGTGATTTCAAGGCTAGTTGGAGATATCGTCCACACCACCACGAATGTAAAATTTTGCCCCCTGCCTTCAAACCACCCTACAAGACCTCTTACTAGTCTTCCTTCTTCACGAACTCCTCAATAGTTGACACTGAAATTTTCACTCTGAGCTGTTTAGTTGCGTAGCCAGAAGCTTTGTTTCGGGCCCGGAGGCACTGACATCTGTACAGTAGATAATACTTGGATCATCGTCGTGATGTCCAAAGTCTCCAATGTATTCAAGTATGCCCCAAAGTTTCTCCCCAACGCCTCTGGGAATCGTATCTTCGAGGACCTTGCGGCCCAGATGATCGACACGGTACGTCACACTATGCACTTTGCCCTGCAAGATGGCGTACTTGCTCTAACTAAAAAAGCCAGAAGCATCCAGTTCATCTTCCAAATCACAACATTTCAGCTGGAAAAAAAGTTGTCTCTCATATAAACACAACAATAGAGGGGGCCAAAAGACCTACCTTGGTTAACTTTTCCAACGAAGAAAACTTCTAGTTAGAAAGTTACAATGCTACTTACAAGTGCGAACTTTTCTTGTTCAGAATCGGGTACGTGGACCTCAAAAATTCAAACAACCCATTCATAAACTTTATCTGTCCATAAGCAGGTCAATACATGGAACAGTAACTGACGAGAAACAAACTATACGGTTTAATGTAGCTCGATTATAATAAGTTCTTTTATTGATACTCAGAGAGAAGACTTCCGACCGCCTAATGGTAAAATAAAAACAAGTCCAAGGCCAATTTAAAATACAAAAGCCCTCGGCACTCGCAGAAGTCCGCAAAGGACGCCTGTGTTACCCGCTACTCATTATCAAACCTGACAACTTGCTTACCCCCTACCACCTGACCTGCCCGTAAATTGTTCAACCCTTCCAGCACTCCGTCAAACCCATTATTGAGCATAATGGTCGGGATGGGCTTTAGGATGTGTGTGATCTGTGGCAGAATCTCGTAGAAGCGAACAAGGGCCGCACGATCTCGTGGCCTAGCTTCAAACTTGGGGCCAATTGGAGGAAACCACTGGAAGGGGTGTCCCAAAGCTGTGTAAGACATGACCAGGTCGTGAGTTACACCAGGCGTGCTGGATTCACCGCCGGGCAACAGATGAACAACCTTGCCGCCGCTAGGCTTGAGAACCGCAGCGCAGATGGAAATTGACTTGCCCTCGGAGAAGCAATCCACTGCCTTCGTGATTTTGGGGTATTCCCTAATGATGTCTTCTGCAACTGTAGGCGACTTGTAGTCGAAGACAGCATTGGCGCCGTACGTCTTGACCAGCTCGAATGAGCGCGGCGAGGCGGTTGTAACGACCTTGTATCCAACGGCCTTTGCGAGCTGGATATGGTACAAGCCAGAGCTGGTTGCTCCCGCGTAGATGAAGATGGCTTCCTCCTTGAGAGTGGCAGGTTTGGTGTCGAGGAAGGGAAGCTCGTGATGAACATTGAGGACGAGCATGGCGGTCACAGCAGAGACTCCATATGTAGTTGCGTCCGTGTCGCAGACGCTGTCGGGAACTTTCCAGGCCAGATCTGCATCCGTCTTCAGGTACTCAGCGAAAGAGCCTTTGTCAGGGTACAAGCCGCCGTGGACGGCGCCGGCCACGCGATCACCGACTTTCCACTTGCCATTGACAGAGTCGCCCACTTGATGAACAACGCCTGAGTAGTCGCAACCGATGATGGAATTGGGGGGAGAGACGATGTCCAGATGCTTGAAATCTGTCGGGTTGAGGGCTACAGCCTTGACTTTGACGAGGATCTCGTTGGAGGAGATGGTGGGAATAGGCACGTCGTCCTGGACATGGCCGCCTTGACCACCAATGGCCTTGCTGCGGGAGATGTTGATGAGTCTGGTGACGATGCTCCGGTTGGAGATGAGAGCTTTCATATTAGGCATAATGATTATGATAAGAAGAAAAGATGTGGAATTTGACAATACAGGCCGGTAGAAGCAGAGGATTTTCTGTGCATGGCGACAATGGTCGGAAGTATGACGGCTTTATTGGAGCGACCCACCATGTGCACCACCAACGCTTCTCTGTCTTAGAAATTAGGTTTCCTTGCTGGTTATCTGTTCTTTGCGGAGTAACTATCTTGCTATCTTAAGACATGAACTCTAATCTCAAAATACGCCCGTGACCGGATTTGTCCCATGCGGACTTTGCATGTGACCTGAAGAACGCTGCCGATTCTCGAAGAGGAGAACGTTATTAAGGGCAGAGGATAAACCCGGTGAAAAGCAATAGATCATCTATATCAGCTTCGACATTCACTGTAAACAATATCGCACTCTCCGAGACGATCAATTCCAATCACTGGGTGCGCATTCAAGCTCTACCTTGCGTCTTCTTTCTTCCAACTCTGGATCTTCAGGTGCACCCAGAGCGATGCTGGCGACGTATTGGCTTTGGAATTCGCCATCAAAGGCTTCTGTGTACCTAACAGAGAAGGCACTGAGACCGATTCTAAAACCATCGCCAGACTCAAGACTGAAATAGCGACTTTCACAGGTGGCTCTATAAGTGTTTTGTTTAACAATGGCCTGTACTCGTAAGTTGCCCACTATCGTTGACTTCGTGCTGTCGCGAACTACTATCTCCCTTCCTAGTGTACGAAGCGCCTGCCATTGAAGCCGATTCTGCTCGCGTCCGCAACCTGTTCGACATAGACGTATTTGGATTGATGGAGGTGGATACCGCCTTTGCTCCCTTCTTTCTCCCATCTGCTTCTGCGAATTACGCGCCAACCAATGATGTCTTCGGTTTTGGCGCGCCTCCCCGAGCCCTTCCCATCCGTAAACGACGTTACAAGGCGGCGTTATAGTCTATTCGGACACTCTTCGCATTGAATTCTAACCTTTGGGCTTGAGGGTTGTGAGTCTCATTTGGGAGAGGTGTCTTAACTCTTGATGGTAACCAGCAACACCAACTTTTGAGTCGAAAGATTCTACGGCGACGCGGGGGACGGCGCGGAAAAAAAGAAAAAAGAAACTGCGCTATTAGATAAGAAAATGCCACTGGAGTAATCTGCTAGCGAGGTGGTTAACGAAATCATCTACGAAAAGCCATCTTTTGTCTTAAAAAAGTACCAATGCATATCTCATATGGCTACTAAATGCAGTCACCCCTAAAGCTATTTCTAATAGTACATTATTCAAAACGTCTAAATACTATCATAAGAAGACTAGGGAGACTGTTCGTAAGCGAGGCAAGGAGCTGGTCAAGGGAGGGCGTGAGTGATTCTGGGTCGTAATGGAAGGGCAAAAATTTAGAGGTCTCCCGGCTCTGCTTTAATAAATTAGACGCTTGGGCTTAGGCCGCCGGTTTGCATGTACTTCTCATACTTCTTTATCAGATTGATTAAATACTCTGTTTCGGTTATAATTTTGAAGAGAGGATTGAGAATGCTCCTAGCTAACCGCTTTTAAAAGCGCCCTTAACTGGGGAAACCTAACGCAGAACAGTGTTCTGACTCACATTCTTCTTTATGCATATCTTGCTCTTGTGGCCCCTAACGAGCACGTGGGCCGAGGTTGTGATACACTTTAGTGACATGATGCAGTTCTGATCATGACGGGGGTAAATCAATGTCCAGCAACATAATGCTAGCGCAAATACCTTCTACTCCATCGCAGAATTGAGGCCAACAACTCCACCAGCTCTAATAAGGTAAGCTCTACAAGATATGTACCCCCTAAGAATGTTTAGTCAACGCTGGGCGTTACTATAGTAAGTATCTTGATCTATTCTCAACGTGCCCAATTGATCTGTCATGATCATAAGCATATGGCCCTCCCATTAGCTCTCTCCGTTAAACCTGTAGCAGATCGATGGCCTCCGAGTGAGTGAGAACAGCTGAAATCTCGCGCATAGGTATAGGTTTGCCATTGCTGCGAAGTGGTTGGATGGACTCCTAGTTGTGAATATAGTGGTCTGGGTGTGAATAAGTCCTGACCTTGTCAACTTGAAAATGGTTGGTTGCGAGTCCCGCGGGTTGTATACCTCAAACACCGGCAAGTCCAAATTCTTTAAAAACTCATGTAAACATTACAAAATCTCTCATAGCTAGGATAGCTATAAATTTATTACATAAAGGACTTTTAGATCCTAGCAACATGTGCAGAGCCCAACTCGCACTTTTTCCACAATTAAAAGACCATGCCCTTGGTCTGCTTTCCCTTCTCTTCCTCCACCTTGCGAACATTAATGTTTCTCCAGATAATGATTGAAAGAACACAAAGTGGCATAGTGGCAACACCTGTGATAGCCATGAGTCTCATAGTGTGAGCATATGCGCCGACAATGGCGTCACGCTCGGGTGTACCGTCAGCAAACGATTTCTGCGTGACAATATCGCCAAAGATGATCGAGGCGTTGGCCTTGGCGGCCTCGGGGAGACGCTTGGTCAGCTCGGCGGGGAAGACATTGTTCCAGAAAGCACCGGCGATAGCGTAGCCGATACCGGAACCGACACCACCAAACAAACCGGAGAGAGCGCTGGTGACAGCCAGATACTGATGAGTGACGGGGGCCATGACGGCAACCTGATCAACAGTCGAGAAAACACCGGCGCCGAAACCAACAAGGATCTGGGTAAAGGCCAGAAGACCCACGTTGGTGTCGGGGGATCGGAAAGGGATGATAAGGGCAGTACCCAGCAGCATGATGGGAGCACCAGCCATAGCAGTCCACTTGATGTTGCCGGTGTAGGCGACGAACCATCCGATCAGAGGCGCAAAGACGGAGGAAGTGAGAGAGTAGGCGTTCAGAACGTAGTTGGCGTTGGAAATGCTCAACCTGTTGACAACCTGGAGGTAAGAACCGAAATAGGCGTTCCAGCTGAAGGTCGACAAGAACATGATGCCGTTGAGCAAGCACGAGCCAATGATGGTTCCCTGCTTGAGGTACTTGAAGGGCAGGAACTGGACGGGTGCGAGCTTAGCTTCCCAGACGTAGAAGATGGGAATCAGGACCACTCCAAGGACCTCGAGAGCGATGATGTACGGAGTTGACCAGTACTTGGGGGCGTATGGAGCCAAGCTGTAGGGAAGAAGCAGGCAGGAAATGCAGGCGCACAACAGCACAATTCCGATGATGTCGAACTCAATGAAGTAGAACTTGAGAGACTCGAGGAAAGTGCGGTCAGACTTCTTTCTGGAGATGACGCCCTGCTTGGTGGCGGCGCGGAACATGTAGATCATGGTGCCCATGGCAGGAATACTGCAGGCCGCGATGATGATGGCGAAGGCACCGAAAGCCCAGCGGAAGTTGAGGTTCTCGTAGAATCCAGTGGCGATTTCGGGACTGGCAAAGGTAGCGACGATACGGGGCGTGGTGTTGATGCCGTAGATGAGAGCACGGTTGGTCAAAGAAGTCATGTCAGCCAGCATGACGCCGATGACATACATGACTCCGATGTGGCCGACCCAGTAGAGGATATGAGCACCAATGTACATCTGAACAGTAGTGCAAGTCGCCTTCATGATCTTGCCGATGATGCAAACCAGCATCATGAAGGCAAAGCCTTCGACACGGCCCCACACATCGATGGCTTTGGCGAGGGGCAGGGGAGCGCAGGCGCCGATGATGGAGGCCAAGATGCTTCCGATGTTGAGGAGACCGTGGGCGCCGAAGCTCGAAGTGATGTACGGGTTAAGGGCGGAGTCGACGTAGTTCATGATCATGTCGACGAAAGAGATCAAGTACAGCCTTGAAGATAAGATGATTAGATAAAAGCGCATCACAACTTCTGATCCCTGCAAGCTTACATGAGGAACATGCTGAGCAAGGTCTTCTTGGACCAGACGGAGGTGATGGCGCGGACGCGCTCAACACCTTCCTGGTATTCACCATCAGAATCGAAATCGGATGAGTCGTGATCGCCGCGGACGCCAGTCGTCTCGGTCTGCGGGATGGCAGCGTTCTTCTCTTCATCAGAAGACCTGCCATCCTGGTGACGCTCTCCGACCGCGATAGGGTTCATTTTGCCTGGAGCGAGAGCAAGCACTGTAGCAAAGAGTCGCAGTAGTACTGTGAGGCAGGGAAATATGAGTGTCGGGTAAAAGCAGCCGTCGAGAAGGATCTGCTGATGAGCTTTTTATCTATCCATCGGCGGCAAGAGGCGAAAAAACATCAAGGGTCAGTGGGGTTACACGCATGCAGAAGCTGTCTTGGCAATTAGTGCCAAGTTGAACGAACCAAACGCCCATGTTGGATGAATCCTTCAGACTTGCCCGAGTGAGCAGACTTGGGTGCCAAGGCTTGGCGGACCGGGTGGTCTGGCCGAGACACGAAATGAAATCGGACTCAGTTTCCAGAATCAGATTAGATCTTTTAGATACATGATCCTTCCCCCACTTCGGCCCGTTAGTGCCAAGTTGAGTCTATCTAATCAATCAATTGTTAGCCTGCGATAGGAGACAGGCGGCCATCTTATCAGATCACTTCAATTGACGGCCACCGCGCTGATCGCTGGGGTCGGTTTGCATGCTACTGTAGTACTGTAGTAGTGCTCATGTGCTTGGCTGTTATTGGACTAACAGTGGCAAACCGATTCAACTGATCGGCCAGCCTGCTGCTCCACGACCACGAGATACATGTTCGGGTCGACCGACGGAATATCGCCCAGCGTTGGCATAAAGTGAGTCGAATTCTCGGTCTATTACCAGCTCCGCTTTCGGTAGGGCCACATGTTCTTCGAAGCCAATGCCATATGCGCGGTGCAACGGGGGACGCAGGCTTTTCCCAGGCATGTAACCAGATCTGGACGCTTCTAGCCTCCATAGATGAGAACCAAGTGGAGGCCAGGACTGTGGGTTTTTATAAAAGTCCACCACTTACCAATGGCCCGGATATCAGGTACAGGTCGCCGGGGCTGGATATGTATAAAAGTGGTTCGGTGCATCTAGGTTGAATTCTCCAATTTTTTAGGGATGCTTGCTTGATCCAGAGGATCTTGATTATCTGTGTATCCTCGTATCGTGACCTGCTTGCCACAGAGGCAAGGGTAGGTCCCTAGCTCTTCCCGTGTCGCGACACGTTGCTCACCTGCTTCGGCTAACTTTTCCGGCCCTGGCTACCTGCAGAAGCTACCCCTACCTCTTGATCGACTGCAACTTTGCACATAGGAAAAGATTTTCGCTCTCCACTACAGCTATCACTAAAGTGTAAGGCCGGACTTCTTGGCCGAAGTGGACTGACTAGAAAGGTAGTTCGACGAAGTGGGCTCATGCGGTGGATGGACTGGGGGGCCTGATTGGTCTCGATACGCAGGTAAGACGAGCGACCTACAGGGCCGTGCTAGTCTTAAGGCCATCAGATAAAGATGCGGAGACGTTGAGCCTAAACCGTGCTGCCCTATGCCATTATAGGGTGCTTGATCATTTCCGAGTAAGGCCGCCGTCTCTCATGACCCCCCACGGGACGGTTCCATCACGTGTAGACTCGAAATTCCTGACAAATTCTTTCACGATTAGGCAACGATATTGTGGATTGACGGTGATCCTCCGGGATGGACACTAATCCAGTTAGCTCAGTGCTGAATAAATCCCTCCCTCTCGTCGAGTCTTACCACACCTGGTTTTGCTGGCGAACTTTCCGTGGTGATGGGTATTTCGACGACTCAGACTAGTCGCCAGGTTGGCCGAGGCGTAGCATGTATGACAAGCTCAGCCGTGGGTATACCGTCACGAACTAAGAATGAGTTAGTTTATCGCGGTCCACAGCGCCAGATTTTATTGCATTTCTTTCCCGACTTCCGAACTTGGGACTTGCAAACCTTTGACCTCGCTGACTTTAAGCAGTGCCATTCTGCTCTGCTTTGCTTGTCCCTACGGCGATCACAGCTGGATCCATCAAGATGGCCAATCTCAAGCGCGCAAAGATCCTTAGCTCTGTCAATCCCATGTCCTATGACTACGCTGGCACATTTTGTCAGATCCACTAGTATATTATGATTCGCGATCGGAGTCACTATGCAAAGCGTTCAAGGTCGCTGGTGAAGCCCAAATAGCTTGTCGATCCTAGCTTTAAGTCGAACTTCCTTTACGCAGAAATATCTAAACACGTCGAAACTAGGGCCGAACCCGTCTTCCATCACGCTGAAAGCCATGCCGCACATTCCCTATCCCGATGACAGTAACAAGCATTGAATCCACGAGAAGGACAGATGGAAAGGTATATGGGATGCGGCTAACTATTATTTAAGGGTCAAGTCTTATTGCTACTTATCACTCGTTGGACTCTGCACTCCTTACGGCGGCACCGAGTCTAGGATTGAAGCTTTAAGTGAAGAAGCAATGTCCAGACCATACCAAATGTTTCCTTGATTTGACAATGTGTAGACTGTATATTAGGTAGGAACCACACGATGCCATACCTATGCAGAAGTATCAAACTTATCATTAGGATCTTCTCACGATACTTGATCTCAGCTTGCAATGATCAGACGAACCAAGCATTCTTCGTTGGTTCTGCCGCCTCTTGTTCGCTGCCCTTGCACCTGTAACAAGTGCATCTATCGACAGGGAAAAAGGCCCACGTCCCACATCCGTCTGAAATCAGTGGGCACGCATTAGCTCCCCTTCAGCGATGTGTGACCAAGATTGCGGTTGCCCTTACCCTGCAGAGGTCAAAGTGGACCAGCAATGCAATCACGATGTCTCTTACTCAAAAGACGTGTATGTCTTTTTGGATAGGCGACATTCTAACACAGAAAAAGAGTCAATCGCACGTGTATTCTAATAGTAAGAAATGTTCTTTTCGGACGACCTTTTCTCGGACCCTCAACGCGTCAATGGAACGAAGGTATGGTGCGCATAGACTTAAGTACTACCCAACAGAAGGGAAAGAAGATTCAAAAATAAATCTCTACTACTTAGTAAATCTGTAGTTGTAGCTTGATAGATATCTTATCATATAAAGAGCTAATTCTTGACCTTGCATAGCCTCGCCTCAAGCTGACTTCTTATGCCTCTCCGCTCCGGATCTCTCGGGCTTGGGTCGCCAGAAGCTAACTAGCTAATCTCAAATGCAGGCTCAAGGAAACGTGGAGCTGATTCCGTCATTATGAGCATGAAAGGTCTGTGATTTGCGATCTCGTTCAAGACTTTACTTCTCACACCTCTCGTGGATCCTTTCGGGTTCACGAAACTATTGACAGAATTCTTTACAAGCTTTCAATAAATAGTCAACTTTTTTCTCAACAGCATTTAAAAAAAGCGAGTCAGGTTTCCTGCCGGTGAACGAAATCAAGATCATGCGCTCTCTCCCCCCTTTTTGCCTTCCAGGCTGCGCTATGACTGAGTCGAACGAGTTCCATTACGAATTCGCTAATCTCTTGAATATGCTCTATCTCCTCTATCGGAAGCCCTTCTGCTGGAATCTTGCGCGTTATGTTGCTTATCGATGACAATATGTGCAAGTCGTTGTCTGCCGGTTGACCGAGAGGGTGTATGAGGATGTTGACGAAGAGCGGCATTGCAGCCATTGGCGCGTAGTGGGACACGATCCATACGGAATTCTCTTTCCAAAAGTAAACGATGGTTTCCAATATGCGGAAAATAGAACGGCTGGCCTCTATTGACAGATCAGCGCTCGAGTGCACTACGCTGTGCAGGTCGTCGGGCAGGTTCGTCTCCAGGTCGCCACATTTTCGGACTAATGTGTGGATGTTGATTATGGTGAAGAGGTAGTCGAGCTGCAGATAGATGAGGTATGTGCGGTCCTCCAGGCTCATTATTGAAGGCAGGATGAAGGACGAGTCTGATAGAATAGATAACCTAGGACGATAGCGTGGTTCAATCGACAGTCGCCATTCCTCCAGCTCGTCATCGAGTTGCCGAACGTGCGCAAGAAGCTCGCCCTCTGTGTACTTGAACGCCCGCGGCGAACAGAGTATTCGAGTTGCGTTTTCTTTGATTTTTGCAAGGTTTGTGTCTCGTGACTGACGTGTCTGGCTGCTGAATTCTTCGGACTCATCCATGTCACAGTAATCCGAAGTGAGCAGTGGGGACTTATCATTACGCAGCGACGCATCCTTGTCAAAGCAATAGCATATCCAGAACAATCTTCGTATATGCAGCCTCGTGTGGTCGTCGAATGTAGGAATATGTTGCGGAGCGATAGCCAGCCTTGACAGAGAGAAATGGCCGCCAAGGTCACATACCATGCGGCATGCGTTTGTAAAGGTGACGGATGCTTCTCGGCATTGTGCTCTCATTTTTTGATACGCCCACTGATTAAAAGTGAGCAGTGGATATCGGGGAATATTCGTAAAGGTTCTGAGTTTCTTACCAAAAGAAGAGTAGCCTCCAGACTATCCAAGGTCGTGCTGCCATTGGTAATAGCCAACAAGCGGATGACCTCCTGGATACAATCCTTTGGTTCGATGACGACGCCACATCGCTGAGATCCTGTGGTGTGTACAACGAGAGCAATCATGGCCCAAAGACAGGCCTCGGCTGATGTCTGGCGTTCTAGATCAACCGCCTGCTCATCGTACGCTCTGGCAATTGTCCCTTCTAAGAGGTCCCTTTCCAGGATAGGAAAGATTATGGCAGTCTTGGACTTGAAGAATGTCTCAGCAAGATTCCTGCAAATAGCTTTGGGGGGTAAAACTCTTGGTACTTCTGGAAGCGTAACAGGGCCAAGACGCGGTGCAGTTCCGACAGAGTTGGCGAATATGTCGAACTTTTCTAAAAACACACGCTGTCCTGCACCTTCTGAGATCCACTGCCGCCCGCGCTCAGACAAGATGCCTATCCCTTTGAAGTACCAGTTTGTGCCGAGCTGACATCGCGATAATCTGTAGGTAGGCTCAGGCCGGACTGCTTGGGTCAGTGCGAAATTCGTGGCGAGCTCCAAGGGGCTTGTCGTCGGCGGATGGCCAGGTGCCGGAGCTATGGGTGGTGTTGCGAGGTGGATGCTCGATGCTTCGGAAAACGGCCTCTCGGGCCAAGATGAGGCGCCTCCAACGACCAAGTTGGTGCGTGATGCCGACTGGAGGGCTTCTTCAAGTACTTCGACACGTTGGGACAGTTCTTGTACAAGATCGGATGTGGTTCTGAGGTCAAGTGTCAGATACTTAGGCTGCTTCGGTAACGGGGATGGGCAAAGTCTACCTCTTGTTTGGGTCTTTGTGAATGACTCTGTCGAAGGTGCAGGTCAAGCCCTGGCTATCGCACCAGTCGCAGGGGTCGCCGGGAGTTTTGATCAAGCATTGGATCTATTGTGTTGGTGTTAATTAACTCGTCTCGTTATAATGCCAGTTAGGCAATAAAGAGAAAGAGAAGGGAAAAGCAGGATTACCTTTCGCTTGTAGCACACATCGCAAGCGCGCCGAGGAGGCATTGCTGTGGATCAACAAGTTGATGTAATCGGAAAGACGGAAGCGAAGAGATGGGGAGAAACCGAGGGAGCATGAAACTCTTCGGAGGCACGGAAATCCGAAGCAACGGTGATCCTAGCCAGAATAGGCCTAGTTTAGATTGATTAGATACCATCTACGGTGTGATCATGTCCGAGCGGTGGAGTCTATAGATGTCACCATATGATCTCAAGCAAAGAGGGCCTGGACGGACTGATTCACTCATTTTGTAAAGTGGAGTGTTCATCAGTCAAAATGACTGGTGCGAATCGTCGATCATGGAGGCGTATATTGTAACCTGCCCTTGGTTAACAGTACAGCTTAACGTAGTACTCGTGACCCTCATGTGGCCCAAGAACGTAAAGGCAATCTTTCTTGCTATCATTCTCTGAAACCACCACGAATCTTCTTTCAATGGCTTCTACTTGCGTGTCTGTCAAAGACAATCAGACCGTCGATTGCGAGACGGCGTTCCACCTTTTTGTAAGCCAGCGTTGTCGTAAATTAACGGCGTTGAGTTATACTGACAGACCCCGCTGCAGGATAAAGACGGCGACGGTGAGCGATTCCGAATTATCCAGATGCGTCTTGCCAGATTGTTTGCTGACTATGACAATAGGACAGATCACCATCAACGACCTAGATATCGTGATGCGGTCGATGGGCCAAAATCCGTCCGACACCGAACTACGTGATATAATCGACGAGCTTGATGCCGACAACAGTGGCACGGTTGATTTCCTTGGTAAGAGATTTTACCAATTTGTTGTTCGACGGAAGAGCAGATCTAACTGGGAGTATTGTATGTTTCAGAGTTCTTGGCCATGATGTCACGTCAAATAAAGGAAGAGGACTATGAGATGGAAGTTCTAGAGGCATTCATGATATTTGATCGCGACGGAGACGGTTTCATCTCGGCCGAAGAGCTGCGGCAAGCCATGGCAACTATTGGCGAGGAGATTACAGATGACGAGCTTGCTGGGCTGATCCGTGAAGCCGATTACGACCATGATGGCTTAATTAGCTGTAAGAGGGAGCTCGTCATTTAATCGGCGGACTGCACTGACAATCGATTATAGATGAAGAGTTTGTTCTGCTCATAACACCATAGTAAATTGATCTTGGAAGGTGGAAGATTGTTGGGTATGGCAACGTGAGTGTGGGGTGGTTAAGTCTCCTACAGACGGTAAAGGACGTTCTAGCCGGACTGCAAAAAGCTGCGCACGTCAAATTAGTGATGGAGCGGGGAAGGCGAAGAACAATTGGGGGTATCTATTCGTCTCCTCCCATTTCACCCTCAAGTTCTTCTACAAACCATTATATAACATTTTTAATCACACCGCAAGTGATGGGCAAGTCAGGTTCCAACGCAGTGATCACAACAAGTTAGATTAATTAACAACACAACAAGATGGAAGGTTGAAACCTTGTCACACCCCACAAGCAGTGCTAGAGGGATATAACCAACACTCATCTATCATCACTCGTTAATGGTGAAGCTCCATTAACGACCCCAACATGCTGCAGTGAGGCTGTGCGCTCTTTTCCGTCTCTCCGATTATAAACAGCAGAACTTGCTACTTGATTGGACAATACCTGGACCTTGCTTGCTGAGGTCTGTGCCAGAGCTGATCTTTTGTGGAGAGGATGCTTTCCGTGTCCGATGATTAAGCAGATCTGGTCCAATCTAACCAATGAAGCTTATCAGATCAGATTTTCTACATACAAGGATACGATGGAGGAGAAGCCCCCTGGCCCCCTCATTATTGATCTCGATCAATCAAGGGCTTCCCTACTGCATCTTGAGCTAATCTCTCAGACATGGGCAGGACTCGTATTGCCCATAACCGAAACCGGCAGATGGATATATATAATGTAGTTCCCCCCACGCCTTGATGAACATGCCTCGCCAAGCAGCTTCACCAGTTCCTGAACCTCACCCGTCCTGACAACATGTCTGGCAACTTACTGGACCCAAAGGCACTACAGAGCCGGCCGGAGCGGTCGACGAGTAACGCAGGTACTGCCTCTACTGCCAAACTCTCCTTCGACACCCACGGAACGACCCCTGTGCCCAGCATCATCCAGCCCGACCTACAACACTTTTCCAAGCCGGACCCAAGCCCGGATATTAACATTGGAACTTCTGATAACCCCTTCGCTTACAGTCCCGATCAGCTCCAAAATTTTCTCGATCCTAAATCACTCGATGTCCTCAGCGCTCTCGGTGGCCTACAAGGCCTTGCTCGCGGTCTCCGTGTGGATATAAACGCTGGCCTTGGCGTGGATGAGGTTGAAATGTCGAGCGGCTCATCCAACGCTAGGGTCCGCGTGTACGGTCGGAACCAGCTTCCGCCAAAGAAGCCAAAGTCAATCTGGAGGCTGGCCTGGATCACCTTCCAAGAAGCGGTTCTGATCATGCTGACGGTAGCCGGTACCATATCCCTTGCGCTTGGCCTCTACGAGACCTTTGGCGTAGCACAAAAGCCTGGCGATCCTACCCCCGTCGATTGGGTTGAGGGAGTTGCCATTCTCGCTGCTGTTGTTATCGTTGTTGTAGTCGCCTCACACAACGACTGGCAAAAAGAAAAGGCTTTCGTCAAGCTCAATACGAAGAAGGATGACAGAGAGGTCAAGGTTCTCCGGTCTGGCAAGTCCATGCTTGTCAACGTCGCCGAAGTGGTTGTTGGAGACGTTCTTTACCTCGAGCCGGGTGACCTGATTCCTGTTGATGGCATCTTCATCGATGGGCACAACGTCAAGTGCGATGAATCATCTGTAACCGGCGAGTCAGATGCTCTGAGAAAGACCCCTGGCGCAAAAGCTCTTGCGGCAGATAGCAACAGTGCCGAAGAGCCTGACCCGTTCATCATTTCAGGATCAAGGGTTCTTGAAGGTGAGAGTCATGCATCACTTGCCATAGAATGTTGCTAATTTTTAGGCATGGGGACATTCCTTTGTACATCCGTTGGTGTCAACAGCAGCTTTGGCAAGATCATGATGTCTGTCCGGACGGACATCGAGTCCACGCCCCTGCAAAAGAAGCTGGAAGGACTAGCGGTAGCTATCGCTAAGCTTGGTGGTGGTGCTTCTGTGCTCATGTTTTTCATTCTCTTGTTTCGCTTCTGTGCTCATCTCCCTGGGGATGAGAGGCCAGCTGAGGAGAAGGCGTCGACATTCGTTGACCTATTGGTCGTAGCGATTGCTATCATTGCTGTGGCTGTGCCAGAGGGTCTGCCTCTTGCAGTCACTCTTGCGCTCGCTTTTGCCACGACACGCCTTTTGAAAGAGAACAACCTCGTCAGGGTACTCAGGGCGTGCGAGACCATGGGCAATGCTACTTGCATCTGCTCAGACAAAACAGGAACCTTGGTACGTCGTCATAGATGAGATGAACGAAACCTTCTGACCAATAGACTACAAACAAAATGACCGTCGTCGCCGGCCGCTTTGGTGATTCCGGTTTCACCTCTGATACTTCGTCATGGGCCTCAAGCTTGTCTCAAGATACCAGGAAGCTCATTACCCAGTCGGTGGCCATCAACTCAACTGCGTTTGAGGGAACACGGGACGGAGGCGTTACGTTCATAGGCTCCAAGACGGAGACTGCATTACTTGAGCTTGCAAAGGACCACCTCGGCATGCAATCCCTTTCGGAAACGAGGGCCAACGAACAAATCGTCGTCATCGAACCTTTTGACTCGGCAAGGAAGTACATGGCCGCAGTTATAAAAACCTCATCAGGTTACAGGCTACTTGTCAAGGGTGCTTCTGAAATCGTCGTCGGGTTTTGCTCATCGCAAATAACCTTGGCAAGTGGCGGTGTTGAACCCGTGGACCGCAAAGCTGCTGACGAGGCCATCACTGCATTTGCCAGCAAGTCCCTTCGTACCATTGGAATGGCGTACAAGGACTTTGAAGAGCTGCCTAACCTTGAGACCTTGAGTGACCTGACGCTTCTCGGTATCGTTGGCATTCAGGATCCGGTCCGTCCTGGAGTTCCCCAGGCCGTGCAAAATGCTAGACGTGCTGGCGTTGTGACTCGTATGGTGACGGGAGACAACTTGGTCACTGCGCGAGCTATTGCCACAGAATGTGGAATCTTTACTGATGGTATCGTCATGGAAGGGCCTCAATTCCGTCTTTTGTCCGAGGAAGAGCTCGACAAGATCATCCCACGACTGCAGGTTCTTGCCCGTTCGTCACCCGACGATAAACGCATCTTAGTCACGCGTCTCAAGGCCTTGGGAGAAACTGTAGCTGTGACAGGTGATGGCACAAATGACGCACCAGCCCTCAAGGCAGCTGATATCGGCTTCTCCATGGGAATTTCGGGTACCGAGGTAGCCAAAGAGGCTTCTGAGATCATCCTCATGGATGACAATTTCGCTTCGATCATCACTGCCTTGAAATGGGGCCGAGCGGTCAACGACGCTGTACAGAAGTTTCTGCAGGTATGTTACTATTATCCAAGGGTCTATATAAATAACTAACATATTCACAGTTCCAAATCACCGTCAACATCACCGCTGTCATACTATCATTCGTCACATCCATGTACAACGACGACATGGAGCCCGTCCTCAAGGCCGTGCAGCTGTTGTGGGTAAGCTAAAATCCAAGTTCTATTGACAACTAGCTAGGGATGTTAACAGTAAATAGATCAATCTGATCATGGATACAATGGCTGCTCTGGCTCTGGCTACAGACCCTCCCACAGATGCCATTCTCGACAGGCCTCCTCAACCCAAGTCTGCACCGCTCATCACTATGAATGTAAGTCTACCGCCGTCTCTCTATCGTGCGGAAACACTGACAACTGAAGATGTGGAAAATGATCATCGGCCAGTCTATTTTCCAGCTCGTTGTGATCATCGTGCTTTATTTTGCCGGCGACGAGATTCTCGGTTATGATTTAAGCATTGAGAGTGAAAAGCTTCAACTTGATACTATCATTTTCAACGTCTTCGTCTGGATGCAAATCTTCAACGAGCTGAACTGCCGAAGACTCGACAACAAGTTCAATGGGGTTAGGGTTAGGGTTAG
>JABCKB010001012.1:0-18792 GCA_013184455.1 Fusarium continuum
GTTCTAGACGGTGGCTTCGGGGATATTGGGTTAAAGTTCCAACAACCTGCCCATAGAAGGAAAGTCTTTGAGGAGGCTTGGATGAAACACAAATCTCAGTAAGTAAAACCTAGCAGTCGAGACTTTGCGGAAGCAGGTTGGTGTGAGTCTCGACGATGGCCGTGAAGCTAAAAAAATTAAAAATTAAAAATGAATTAATTAATAAATAAATCGATAACGCAGTGGGCTCAATATCTTGAGTCTTTTAGATGTCGATGGCTAGTCAAGCAGAGGCAGGCCGATTGGTAGTTGTCAGGCTGTCGTTGATAAATAGCGGTGAGACAAGACACGGTACCCTTGACTCTGTATCACGTGGCTTAGATTAGGGGTGATTTTCCCTCCATGGTCATCCCTTAAGTCAGATCCCAATCAATCGCCGTACAAAAGCGTTATGAATAACTCCAAATAGCTGGGCCATTCAACCGCAACTTATTCTTTGGTTGCTTTCGCGATACGAATCCCTATTTCATGTGAGTGGCGTACTCTTTTCTGGCAAGGAAGCACTCGAGCTTCAAAAGCATAGGTGTCAGAGCCGCAAGAGACTGAAGCCCACTAACAATCTTAACGGTACTTGGCTTGCGAGAAGAAGTTTTTAACTGCATCAACAACTACAAGAAGTCAGATCTGTAACCTGCCATCTTCAAGCTAACATGGCGAGGACCGAGACCATAGCGGAACGCTCGGATTCCGAAGCCCCTCTCCTTGGACAAGATGTCACTAGTCCAGCCCCCTCTCGAAAGAACAACCCCTTCAGGCGATCATTCACGAGAGCGACACGAGCAACATGGTTTCATTGCCTCATCCTCCTTCTGCTCGCTTCTGGTGGTACTTTAGTATATCTCTCGACTGTGCAAGGATTTAATGTTTTCCTATTTCTCGGGGCCGGTGCCATGTTTCTGTTCACAGCCATCATAGGACATTATTCAAGGAAGTAGTGATTCATCATCAAATACTTAAGATCACGGTGATGTGGTCAAAAAGCCCCTGAATCAAAACAGTAGAAGCATCTAGATATGTTAATCAAAACTGCTTGAGAACTCGTTCTACTTGGGCAGAGCACTAAGCCGGAGCCGGAGCCCCAGTCTTGGCACTTGTGCTCCCTAGTCGGTTTTACTCCCTCTCTTTATTTTCAGTCCTATTTTGAGTTATAACCGATTCTGTACAAGCCGTGAGACTTGCGCACATCAAACCGGTTAAAAGAGAAACTCTAGCTCGTGAGCCTCCATGATGTCTATCCAGTGGACAAATCCAACAAGATCTCCGTCAGTTATGACGTCAACCGAAGACTCTACTGAGTCGTTATGTTCCCATACTTTTTTCAGAATTTCTTTTATCCGCCTTGTCCCATCCAGATTGATGGCACCTTCCAGCCACATGATGCGTCTATGAACGAACTCTCACCAGAAACGCAGCAAGTGCAAAGTCGCTGGCGAAGACATCGAACAAATTGTAGCGCTAAAAGAACTGCCATCATTCTCTACTATCACAATAATAGAGATTTCTAGTTCGTGAAACGGTGATTGCTTCTAGTATCGGCGTTCGGACCGGCCATCGATAAAATCAAATTTGTGCTGACATCGTTCTTCTACGCCTCCGATGAACCCTTGTGAGAGACTACTTCCTGCCATGAGGAGAAACAACGCATGGAGGCATTTTGTGTTTGAATCTTTGGGTATTGAACGTAAAATCTTTAGCATGCCCAGACAGAGAGCGCGATAGGAGTCAGGTATGGTAAGATGATTCTGGTCTATCGACGCGACCAGCCATGCCCCCCACCATCCGTGGCAAGGAGAACTCTTAGGCCAGCTGTTACATCGAACGCGGAGCTGAAGGCTCGATAGTGTTCCAAGAGTACTGCAAATCTGCAGCATCGAGCGATAAGTTCAAGATGTGACATGACAGTCTGGTTATTCTGACTTGCCTCAGATCGTGCAACTTCGGGAGTGGCGTGGTCAAAAGTCTGCTCCACGGTTTGCCTCGTCGGTATCGTTGTCCGGGCCTCAAATATGATTTCGGTAAGTTGTTTCCTAGGAGTGGATACTGTCTCGGAAAGGTATTCAGCGCTGTCCAGAGACCATCGGGGATCGACTCGTTGAAGGTGTGCGGCAGACATGCTCAAGACGCAAAAGTATATAAGTCGTGACGAGGATGTGAGATTGTGTGTTATCGAGCGTAGAGGATCTAGCGAAGCATCGCAGCAGGAGTTTATGGTACACGCAGAACGAAAGTAGTGCAAGAGAAGAGTCGTCCGTCTGTTGGGGGTCAGCGTGGGAGGATGAGTAAGTAAGTGTGGGTGATATTATTCTTGAGAGTGCCGTCAAGCTGTTTTCAATCGCAGGTCTTTCGTTACCATCTGCTGCGACCGGGGTAGAATGTGATTTTTTAAGAGGATCGATGTTAATAAGAGAATGGTTAACACGTGCAGAAGTAATGTGTCCCATATCCTTTCATCTCGCAGAGCTGGAACGTTGCTCATATATACTTTCGCTTGCGTTGTGTAGAGGTGGACTGCAATCAAATCACCGCGAAGAAAGGTCGTTCGACTTCATAGGCAAGAAGATATCTTTGCTGCTTTTTCTGGGGCCATCAAACTTCTTCCAGCCGAGCACTATCAGATATCCGGGACATGAACACCTCCTGACTAGGCAGTTCCGACTTGCTGGTCTGGCCTGATCGCACTTGATTCATCGTTCTTTGCACTTGGAGCAACCGGCTTATATAGAAAATTGATTGATGAATCTCATGTTTGCAAATAATCTCCTTGTCTCTAGAGTTTTGTTGTATCACAGGCTGAAATTCTTTGGGCATCGCATGTGTAGGTCAAGCCTCTGAAAAATGAACCAGCTATGGTCAATTTATTAGCCAGTATATAAGCCGCTTGATAGAAACAAGGTGTCCTGTTGTAAAATTGCGATGCTAGCTGTGTTGAAGATGGAGAAATCGAGAGCTGATCGAGAGTCCGCAACCGAGAAACTCAACCCGGCCTTTGCGAACCCAGGTCCCCTATCTCCTTGTATACTGAAACTCTTGGTTGAAAGCTCTCGAATTTCGAGCAGATGAATTTTTAAATCTAGAACCGGCCCAAATCTAACAAGATAAGCACTTGGTCTTGACTAAGTTCGCTCTATTCCGCATAAGGCTGAAAAGATTCGATGCAGTCAGCTCTCAACACAGGCTAGCGCTGACAAGAGATCAACACCTTAAAATGCAACCCATCCGTCGACCTACTGGGCAGCTGAAACCCAAGACTGTAGTTGTTCATAATTTATAAATATTTTGAGGTCAATATAACACGATCAAAATGTCGCAACCCAAACCCGCCATCGCTATTATTCCCGGAGGCTTTTGCAGTCCCGCCGTCTACGCTGATGTTGCCCAAATCTTGCAGGAAGATGGTTTTACTGTCATCGTTCCAGCACTAACCGTCACCAAAGACTTGCCGTCTAAAGATCCTACACATCCCGAGTTCAAGGACTTGGCCACTAAAGGTCTTCTTGATGATGTCAAGGAGATTATCGACAACCTTACTTTTTGGTTTGAGAAAGGCGCCGAAGTAGTCCTATTCGGACATAGCTACGGAAGTCTCCCCGCATTGCTTGCGATTGAAGGCCAGACAGTCGAAGAACGAAAAGCAAAGGGTCTTTCCGGCGGAATCAAAGCATATGTGGCGGTCGCTGGGTTCTCTTATGCAGTGCGAGGACGAAATGCCTTGGGCAGCACAGAGGAAGCTGCTTTGATGCCGTACCATACATTTGAAGTAGGTCAACTAGTCCTGTTAGATGGAGTTTTGGCTGACCTATGGAAAAACAGGAGGGTGTTCTACATCTCCAAGACTCAGTTAAGCCGCTCTTCTTCAGTGATCTGTCTCCTGAAGAGCAAGACGCGGCTTGGAAAAATGTTTTGGAAAGCCAGAGCCGCAAGAGTCTTAACCACCAGGCCGATTTCATCAACTCGGATGTCAAAATCCCCAAGATTTATGTCAAATGTGAGAAGGATGAGGTTGTTGCCCCAGCGTTCCAAGATATGTTCATCCAAGCGGGAGGGTTTGATAAGGTCGAGAAATCACCTTCTGGCCATTTCCCTTTTGTGAGCATTCCAAAAGAGACAGCCGAGCTATTTGCACGAATCGCTACGACATAGCTATCATGGGGGCTTTCATTGACTGTCAAGATGTGGCGGCAATTTGGTATGAGGTAGAGACTGAGATGGGTGTAGCCAGCATGTGCATATTGCTTGCTTAGAATCAGCGCGCTGCAGCGTCTAGAAATACTCAAAATGCTTTCAGGGCCATTTCTGGGAGATAAGATCAGTCCGTCAACACCACGTCAAACAGCTAGGATCCTGCTACCGCTATATACAATGCCGTAATGCCTTTCATCGCCTTTATAACCTAGAACGCACGATAAAGCGATTGACTATGTTTCAAATCTGGTATTCGACTTTCATTGGCAAATTTGGCCATCCAGGCATGCTTCTTATTTAACATCTAACATCTAACAATCACACAAGCAGTTACTTTTCACAGTTTCATTTTTGCATCCAGTCGATGTCTTCACACAAGTAAAATAACTTGGCCGACGTTGGCATACGATTACCCACGCTGCTAACCGGTCAAACTAAGTCTGGCATCAAGATCGCAATCAACCATGCACCGCTCAGAGCCTCGCTGAGGAGACCTGATCAGCAATCATACTTAGATGAGCTGCGGAAAAGCCGACATGTCGATTGGAGGGTAGAAGGAACCGTTGAGGGTCGAGTTCTATTCCAGAACAAAGAGTTGAATATCTCTCCGTCGGCCCATCCAGGTACCAATATCTCCCTTATCGTACGGCATCTCTGCAGACGACATCACACACTTTCCGTGATATGAGAATCTTCCTAGACTTGGGGCAGTGCAGACAATCCGCAAACCGTCGAAGATACTTCTCGCCAGTTAGGAATTAACTTGGAAATGTTTTCTAAGATGCCTAAGATCTTAGCCATTCCTATTCTATATAATCCATAGTATATGGTACTAACATTACGCATCAACTATTCATCTTGAGGCTTGGGAGTTAAATCTACCACTTACAAGTGAAAATCCCCGAGAACTATCAAGGCTGTCCGCGCCTGCAGACATCATACAGCTTTTCTTTCGCGGAAGTCCGATGTTTCTAGTCTCTAAGCAATTTGATACTAATAGAAACTGGTGTTCGCTTATTACAGAGGAAGCAAATGATGTGACGAGATATGGAAGGGCTGTGTACAAGTCACACATGTGAACGGCAGACAAACAGTGAATTAGTACTTGGACACTTGTTTAGAGTAAACCGATGACCAGTAATAACAAGGCTTCTGGTATAAGAGAAGGGAAAATATGCCCGGCCTTGATATTTTCCAATTTATTCTCTTCCCGTTCTACCACCATGGCTTCTTTGTGATCTCAACAAGAGAGTGGTTTCAGAGTGCACCTGGCGGTCGAACCAAGTTGCTGGAGGCCAAGTTGTTGGAGGCCACCTTATTGAAACATCCGCGCCCCGAATATCGGGGCCGATACTTAGGCTATTATAAATGCACTATTCCAATGCATTTCCCCTCACATTTCTAGGGTTGACTGCGATTGGCAACGTGCAGCGACCGTACTTTAAACACGTGGCATACAGTTGAAGAGCGCGCGTTGGCAACACAGCGTTCTCTGAGCGGGTCCTACAGGATGCGCTGTGTAGTACTGCTACTGCTTGAGAATGGCTACCTTCTCTTAGCAATCAGATTAAATAGTGGACGATTCAGCCCAATACACTCTTCCCCCATCAACTCATGTAATACTCGTGCAATGACTGCCGTAGCTAGGGAGCTTTTCCCCGCAGTTGGCGTTATCATATGACGGGGTGCGTGGGGGGCATCCTCCTTCGCTCCTCTTGACAACTCGCTAAAACTGATATTGCCGATCATCAAAGCCATTTTGCCTAATATTATGCCAGTTCTTTATTGGTCGCTTTCCATGATTGGGACCTTGTCTGTGGTATTAAAGCTTCAGTTTGTATTTGACGTGAGGGGTCGAATACCAACATAGCTGTCAAGAGAGGAAATTTCTCAATAGAACTCGCAAACGAGTCTATCCCAGTTATTCAAAATGTCCTCCAAAGACGGCAACCAAGAATACGGCACCAGGCCCGATCCTGCATTTACCAACGAAGATAACCGGCGTCTTGGCTTCCGATTTGATGACGAGATCCTCTATGTCGAGCCCTGGGGTGAAGATTCTCTTCGCGTTCGTGCTACCTGCTTAGCAATTCTCCCAGACCGACCTTGGGCTCTCAGCGAGAAGCCGCCTGCACTGAAGCCCGAAATTACCATCCATGGAAGTTCGGCCTCAATTACTAACGGCAAAATCAAAGCCGACATCAGTCGCCGTGGCAAGATTGTCATCACAAACACAAAGACAGGAAAGGTTCTGTTGGAAGAATATGCCCGTCATCGCTTGGATATTCTTGATCCTAAATGCAGTTCACTCAGGATCCGTCCTCGAGAATGGTCTCCTCGGCTGGGATCAGCGGACTATTACCTAAAGGTGCGGTTTGAGTCCCAAGACCCGAATGAGCGCATCTACGGCATGGGTCAGTACCAGCAGCCATTCTTGAATCTTAAGGGTGCAGATCTGGAGCTCGCTCACCGAAACTCGCAAGCCAGTGTACCCTTTGCACTGTCAAGTCTTGGCTATGGGTTCCTCTGGAACAACCCTGGCATTGGTCGAGCAGTCTTCAGTAGCTTGACTACCACCTTTGAGGCGTACTCGACAGACGTGTTGGACTACTGGGTTGTCGCTAGCGACTCTCCTGCTGAGGCTATCCAGACATACACTAGTGTGACTGGTCGTGTGCCCATGATGCCCGAGTACGGATTGGGATTCTGGCAGTGCAAGCTTCGCTACCAGACCCAAGAAGAACTCCTCGAGGTTGCACGAGAGTATAAGCGTCGAGAATTGCCTATCGACCTTATCGTCTGTGATTACTTCCACTGGCCCAACCAAGGAGATTGGAAGTTTGATCCCACATTTTGGCCTGACCCTGGTGAGTATTCCAAAAGTTGCTTACCGAAACGTACTGACGCATCACCAGATGCGATGATAGCAGAGCTGAAGTCACTAAACATCGAACTCATGGTATCTATCTGGCCCACAGTGGAGAAAGATTCAGACAACTACGACGAGATGCTCCGTCGAGGTTTGCTTATTCGGCAGGACAGAGGCATCCGGGCTGCAATGGAAGGGCGTGGATATGCTATTCACTATGATACCACAAACCCCGAAGCCCGAAAGTTCGTCTGGGACATCTCAAAAAAGAACTACTATGACAAGGGCATCAAGGTCTTCTGGCTTGATGAGGCTGAGCCTGAGTACACAGTCTATGACTTTGACATTTACCGTTACCATGCAGGACCTAATCTCGCTATCGGAAACATCTACCCTCATGACTATGCCAAGGGTTTCTATGATGGTATGAAAGAGGCTGGCCAAACTGACATTGTGAATCTGATTCGATGCGCCTGGGCTGGTACTCAGAAGTTTGGAGCCCTTGTTTGGTCCGGAGACATTGCGTCGAGCTGGGGCAGTCTTCGAAACCAGCTGGCAGCCGGGCTGAACATGGGCATCGCTGGTTTACCCTGGTTCACCACCGATATTGGCGGCTTCCATGGAGGCGATCCAGATGAGCCGGCGTTCCGAGAACTGTTTGTGAGATGGTTCCAGTGGGGTACTTTTTGCCCTGTGATGAGGCTTCACGGCGACAGAGAGCCAAAGCAGCCGAGACACGGCACTACTGGTGGAAGTTTCTGCCTATCTGGTGGACCTAATGAGGTGTGGTCTTATGGTGAAGAGGTTTACGGAATTTGCAAGAAATATCTCAACGTCAGGGAAGAGATGCGAGACTATACAAGAGGTTTGATGAAGGCTGCACATGAGAAGGGCGACCCCATTATGCGTCCATGCTTTTATGACTTCCCCAACGATGATAAATCCTGGAAGATTGAGGATCAGTACATGTATGGGCCTCAATATCTGGTTGCTCCCATCTTGCAGGCGGGTCAGACGAAGCGAGAGGTTTACCTCCCTGGACAGGACGTTGAGTGGAAGGCGGCTGATGGTACGGTATATACAGGAGGTAAAACGGTTACTGTGGATAGTCCTCTTGATACCATGCCTGTATTCAAGAGAGACTAGAGTTGGATGATGGTTGAGAAGAAGAATGGCCTGATGGCTGATCAGTGGAACCCGGCTTGAGGCCTCAAGATTGTAATAGGTCACAATCCAGCTGAATTAGAGTATCCACCCAATCTATGATCCTCGTACGTTGACGATAAGCCGGTGGCCATCGACCAATGCTGCTTGTCGTTTTCATGTTACAGCTCCTGCGTCCGAGGCCTACTGTTATCCAAGCCTCAACAGAATTGGCCTCATCAACTCAACATTGTGCAAGACCATCAAATACAAGTCAATACTACAAGTGAAAACAACCCTCATCCTAATTGAGCGGTGCAGGCGGGATAACAGCACTGCTCGTTGTATCCTACGCTAGACATCTCCCATCTATCACTCTTGAGTCAGATAGACTTGACTCGTTCCCATCATTATCCCAGAGATAACTCGACTCAATTGCGGGGTAGTGTTTCGATTGCGGGGGGAAGATCTGCCCGCGGGAGGCAATCGTGTGCGTCGCTAACTCTGTTCTTGTCTCCCTTTGGTCGGGGAGTGTTTGTTAGGTTTGGTCATGTTACATTTCATGCTGATCTTTGTGCGACCGACATCATTCCTGCTTGGAGAGCCTCGGCCCATTCCTTTACCGATGTGACTTCCCAGTTTTCCTTTTCTCCCTTTTATCAGTCTTGGTTCTTTATATAGCCTCTTGTTATCGCCCTCGCGAACTTGCAGGTGTTGTGCCTATGTCAAATTTCGATCTTCTTTGATGTTAATCAGAACGTAGGGACCACCTGATGAGATTGGCATAGAAACTGTGTCAGTGTTCTTGATCGACGAAAAAACTACCACGTCTTCAATTTGCACTTACCTACGCACATCCTTTGCTACTCGACCATGGACACCGGCAAAGCATCTGTACAAATGGATGAAGGGGATATCGTCAGTGCCAGAACCGCAGCTTCACGATCCGGCCAAGAACACGATATCAATGCTTGGGGTTTCAACAACCAGAGCACAGAATGGCAGAAAGACTTCGACAAGAAACTGGTCCGAAAAGTTGACTTGCGTTTAATGCCTACTCTTGTCATCATGTATCTACTCAACTTTCTTGACCGCTCAAACCTCGCTCAAGCACGTCAAGGAAGTCTGGAAGAAGATCTGGGAATGTCAGGAACAGATTTCAACTTGGCCACTTCAATCTTCTTTGTTGGCTATCTTCTCATGCAGCTCCCGTCCAACCTGATACTCACCCGCCTGCGTCCTTCTCTCTACCTCAGCGCATCATGTTGCTTATGGGGAGTGGTCTCGACCTGTAATTCGGGCGCTCAGAAATTCACCGACCTTGTTGTTATCCGATTCTTTCTCGGCTTTGTGGAAGCGCCATTCTTTCCCGGGGCGGTATTCTTGATGAGTTCGTGGTATACACGCGCTGAGCTTACTCGTCGTATTGCTTGGCTTTATGCGGGAAATGCGTTGGCAAATATGTTTGGTGGAGTGCTTGGTGCTGGTATTCTAGGAGGACTTGAAGGAGCTCACGGCATTGCAGGCTGGAGATGGCTGTTTATCATTGTAAGTCTGACCTAACGCCAACGCTCACCTGACACTGCACAAGACGTATGGTCTGCTAACGTTTAATTAAACAGGAGGGCGTCGCTGCAATTGGGTTCTCCTTTGTCGCCGCCTTTGTTCTTCCCAACTACCCTCACACCACAAATTGGCTATCGGAGGAAGAGCGCGCATTCGCAGCGTGGAGACTGGCCCAGGACATCAGCGAGGTCGATGCCTATGGTGAGAAGACTGTTTGGGACGGTGTCAAGATGGCTGTGCGCGACTATCGTCTATACGTGTTTATCCTCCTACAGCACGTGAGCTTAGTGTCCCAGACGTTCCAGTACTTCTTCCCGACTATTGTGGGAACCCTGGGCTATGGCAAGATTACTACACTATGGCTGACAGCTCCAGCATGGGTAAGTAATCGCTGCTTCTTGGATGTCTGTATGTTTATGCTTGTATTTGCTGACTGTATCCGGCCTGAAACAGTTTGCTACTTTTCTCCTGTCAATCTGTGTCACATTGAGCTCGGCCAAGACAAATGATAGATCACTGCACATCATCTGCCTTATGCTTGTAGCAGCAGCCGGGAATGCTATCGCAGCTGCGACTACCGTCGTTGGGGCACGATTCTTTGCCATGTTTCTCATGCCAATGGGTTCCATATCTTCTTGTAAGTTTGCCTCCCTGCTGTCACGTTTTAGCATCCCCTGCTCACCTTTATCCACTAGATCAGATTATCGTGTCGTGGGTCGCGAATTCATTCCCCCGTCCGCTTGTCAAGCGGTCAGCAACCATCGCTATCTGTAACATGATCGGCAACACAGCAAGTATATATGGGTCCTACATGTACCCCAGCAGTGATGGACCTCAGTACACGCCGGGAGGTAGTGCTAACGCAGCGATATGTGTGCTTGTCGCCCTGCTTGCGCTTTTGCTGCGTTATATCCACAAATGGGAGAACAAGAAGTTGGAGAGAGCAGAGAGCGAGGCGACCGGGGTCGAGAATGAGGGTGGTAAGATCGACCCGGCTGCAACTCCAAGAACTCGAGATTCAGGGTTCAGATACATCTATTAGGCTATTCTATGTTTTATACAAGTAACTGTCAGGGGGTTAGTTTGCGTGCTCCGATGGCAAATGCGTTGATCTAATCCTCCGCAGATCTGGTTATGGTGACCGAGTAAGATTGGGAGAGCCGTATTATAAATAGGGACAGTCACGGAGCAGAGACGGCAGAAGAACCGTTTAATCTGCATCGGGCATTAACGCCTTTTCAATCTCCATCTCCAAAATCCTCCAATCAAGCACCTCCCCCGAGGATCTTTTCAAACGCCAAGACCCTAACGTCGCATTGCGCCTTTAACCTTCGCGATAAGATTAAACGAAGCCTCGGTGCATTATCCCCGTTGAGAAAGCTAACCAATAAGCTTAACTTACCTGCCGGACTGGGATTGGTATCTCGCTGGTGCAACAGCCAAGGCCGTGCAGTGATTGCGACATTGCAAAGAGACACAATGCTCGCCCAATGGGATGCTTGTCATTGGCATTGGCCAGAACTTTTGTAAAGACGTAGTTGTGTTGCAGCCTGCCAAGTCCTCACGTATGGCATACATATCTCCCTAAAAAGAACATGCCTATTAGAGATATCGCCCGTCTCCTAGGTTACACCCTAATGGTCCTCGGGACCTTGGTTTGCAGTTCATTGCCTAGATGGTATATCAGAGGCTCTGATAGCCAAGGGGACCCACGGCAACCCGGTCAAGACACCTTCCAGATCTGGGGTATTTCCGGTAGACAAGAAATGCCGTCACTGTCGCCAAGATTTGATAATGACAGGAATACGACACTAAGGCTTCGTTGATTGGTGTCTCCGTAGATCTCAAGGTGCAAAGATGCAAAGGGCCTTTCGGTTGTGATCGCATATGGCAAAATTACCGTGGATGACACAGCGTCGGGACTGATGCAGATCCCGAGTATGGACGGGCTGTGCAATTTTTCTGTCACCGATACACAGCGAGCTACAAGAGATAAATAGGTTGTTCTTCCTCACCTGATCCTCTTCTCGGTCCTTACATCTCATCCCATCCCTGGTTCTCTCAGCTATCATCCCTCACCTTTCATGATGGTTAAGTCAACTTTCCTCCTCGGCGCTTTGGCCGCTGTGAGCTCCTATGTCCAAGGCAAGGAGATCAAGGTCAACGAGGACAAGGCAGCCAGGCTCTACGATTCGGGAGAGGTTCACAACAAGCTCATGGCCAGCAAGCAGGCAGGTCCATCAAGAACTATTTTTTTTTTCTACCACAGCTAACACTCTATTAGGCCACCTGGGCTAAGCAAGAAGCAGCCGGTGCTTTTGCCAGTGAGCAATACCCCAAGCTGGGTTACACCAAGTGTGTTAGGGGTTACGCGGAGGCTATCAAGGGTGATGCCAACAACACCTTTGCATGCCACAACGTTAGTAAAACCCTTTAAGTCTCAATCATAAGTTCTTAGTAACCCTCCCATCTAGGCTGATCTTTACTCTTTTTTGAGTCACAGCGCTCTTGGTAGCACTGGAGGTAGGGGTTCCTCTTCCTGGGGATGGACCTCCGACAATGGCCGGGAGTTTGTCGCCATCGGCCAATTTGACGGCACAGCCTTTGCCGAGATCACAAAGAAGGGCCAGCTTGTCTACCTTGGTCGCCTGCCCCAGTACTCTGTGCCGTCTCAGTGGCGCGAGATCCGCACTTACAAGAACTATGTGATTATCGGATCCGAGGCTGTTGGTCACGGCATCCAGATCTTCGATCTCAAGAAGCTGCTCCGCATCAACCCCAAGAAGCCTGTCGTCTTTGACGCAAAGAAAGACCTTACTAGCCACTTCAGTGCTCTTCTGCCTGTCGGCCGTGCTCACAATGTTGTCGTCAACGAGGAGCTGAAGTATGGTGTTGCTGTGGGTGCTCAGCCACGAAATGATACCAACTGCTTGTCTGGACTCAACTTCTTTGATCTCACTGATCCCTCCAACCCCGAGTCCCTTGGATGCGCCAAGGGAGACGGTTATGTCCACGATGCTCAGTGCGTTGTCTACCGTGGACCTGACAAGCGCTACCAGGGCCGCGACATCTGCTACGGATACAACGAGGACACCCTTACCATTTACGATGTGACCGACAAGGCTAACGTCACCAACATCATCTCCCGCATCTCTTACGAGGGTGCCTCTTACACTCACCAAGGATGGGTTCTCGACACACAGAACCAGGAGTTCCTCGTCCTCGATGATGAGCTTGACGAGCGAGATGGAAATGGACCTGGAGGCGATGGTTTCCCCGTTACCTTCATCTGGGACATCCGCGATCTTGAGAACCCTAAGCAGACTGGACACTTCAAGCACCCCACAAAGTCCATCGACCACAACCAATATGTCAAGGACAGCTACATTTACCAGTCTCACTACGGCGCTGGTCTTCGTGTCCTCGACGGCCGCTCCATTCCTACGGATCCTACTGGAGCTGGTGTCTATGAGGCCGCTTGGTTCGACATCTACCCTGAGGACGACAACCTTCCCGGCGGCGGACAGGTTGCCTTTGTTGGAACCTGGTCTTCTTACGCTTACTTCAAGTCGGGTTACATCTTCATCAACACCATTGAGCGTGGTGCTTTCGTTGTTAAGCTGACCAAGAAGGCTTTCACCAAGCCCAAGTTCTAGGTGCTTGAGAAGTCTTGTATTTAGTAAACAAGCACCGTGGGTAGCTTGATGCATTTATATTTACAAATAGTTGATCAATCCTATTGTAACTCTATTGAGCCCAGTCACCTCCTAAGTGGTTAATAAAGCAAGTCGATGAAGTGCATTCCGCCTACAAATTTACATGGTGTATTTCCGTGAAATATTCGCCCGAGCTGACGTTCCTGGAGAAGTTGCTTATGAAACATGTCAGCCAGTCATGGCTACCTAGCTTTATATTGTAATAAATCAGGTTTGTTGCTATGCAGAAGTCATTCCTAGTCACCAGCTCGATGGAATGACCGCGAACAAATCAATCCTAGCAACACAGCCCACACTAGTTTCTTGCATTCTCGCAAAACCATGAATCGCGCAAGATTTCGGCAGCCGAAGGTCTTTTAGCAGGATCATACTGAAGAATCCTCCGGATGAGCTTCTTCACCTTCTCTGCTTCCTCGTCCGTCAAGTCTGGGTTCGTCTGATCGAAAGCCTCCTCCATAGTTAGCTGCTCTATCAGAAGCGGATCTCCGCCATCAGGAACACCCCCGAGCTGGCAATTGAAGAGCTCTTTATCTGGTGTAAAGTAGAGTGATGAAGTCTTCCATTGGCTGAAGAGCTCGTCGGGTAATGGTCCTAGGCGTGCATTGAGAGCGAGTAGATGATCATCGTTCTGGTCAGTCTCGGAATCTGTCCACGGAACACAGAAAAGAGGTTGACCAGTCACGAGTTCGAAAACAAGGCAGCCAAAGCTCCAGATATCGAGAGATTTGTCGAAAGACCCATTGAGGACTAGTTCTGGTGGCCGCAAACCAGACGGAATGATGGGCTTCTTGGTTGGGTCATTGAAAAAGTATGCTGCTTGTTGTTAGATGTTATGCTTTAAGATCATCCGGACGGAAAACACCCACCACCACCCATATCAGACAACTTAATCTTAAAGCCTTGGTTGATACTCGTGAAAGGCGCCAAAGGTTGTGCAACGCAAAGGTATCGAGGAGCCCATTTGTCATGTTTGCCATCGAGCCTCTCTACTGGAGGCGATATCGACTGTGTTTCAACGTTTTCCTCCTGGCGGAGGATATCTTCGCTGTACTTATCAATATCTTTGAGCGCGAACAACATATTCCCTGGCTGAAAGTCCCCATGTGCAATCCCATGATGATGCAGGAATGCCAATGCCTGCAAAGCTTGCTTGAGGATGCCTTTTGCCATTTGGGGTGGATATCGGATCTGCATTCCCCATTTTCGAGGCTTGAACTGCGGCAACTCCTCGACCATGGAGTTTACCGATGGGCCCATGGGTTCGAAAACGAGACACTTGTGCGTGCCGTTGGGACCATCATGTTGGAACTCTCCGAGAAGCTGTGTGACATGCTGAGCTTGGTCCTCTGGGGAAAACTTGGCAAGGTGGTGCAAGATCTGCAGTTCGTAGCTTGACTCTGTAAGTTCCGAAACCAAGATCTTCAAAGCAACATATCGAGAGTTTCTGATCGAAAAGTAAGCGACCGATTCCTGTGGGCTGATGCCATCAGGCTGATGGAGCGTCAGACCGACCTCGAGTCGTGTGCAAGCCAAACCGTCGAGTAAGAACCCTCTCCAAGCTTTCGGATAACCTTGTACTGGCCATCATTGAAGATATCACCAAGCACAACTGGATGATAACCGCCTGGCCGGTAATCTTCAGCCCATTCACAAGGCGACGTGATGGGCTTAAATCTCCATTCATCATTGCGGGGAGCCCTCCGAGGCGGGGTAGGTGGAGGGGAGGCGCCCATTATTGCAAGGCAGGGGCACCGTCGCCGTTTGAGAGGCTTCACAGAGTCGTTGATTTAACGGATAAGGGAAGCTAGTCGGGTTCAAGAGACCTGCGGCCCAGCCTCCGATGCGTATCTACGATCTAGCATGGACAGGAAGCCCGGCCAGGTTATCCCCCATGCGTAACACGTAAAAATGACAAAGAAATGTTACCCCACGTGCCACACACTGTAGGACAGGCTGGACAGCACATACGTTGGCCCATGTTAGAAAGATGAATGGCGCATCGTTGGTCCAAGTCATGAGCTCATTTTTCAACGCACATTGACATTGACTTATTGCTGCGGCGGCTCTAGGATCATACATTGGCTTCAATTGATGGTACTCGCAACTTTCTCATACCTCAGTCTGCCTCAAATCGATGAGTTCTAAGATGAACGACGACTTTGAATCAAGACCTTTCGCTTAAAAAAGGAGTTGAAATATTTTATAAATGAGATAAATAAAGGCGTTATAATGAAAATGCATTAGACGACAGAGACTCAAGAGCACAGGAGGAGGCGGATAATTATGTTGTTTCAGACCCTTTGGCGGAAGAATTTTCATATGTGTCTCAGGTTTCCCATACCAGGGTGCAACAAATCAGCCCCAGGAAACCCTTGTTTTACGGGCTCTCAATTCCGAGTTAACCGCTACATCCCAGCTCAACCAATTGCAAGCTCAAGGGAGAATCGGCTTCGTTTCAGGCCTTGGTCCCTAATTACTGCACGTTTAGCATCGCCAGTCCGTTATATAGATCCCACCACAGCGCCATGCTCTGCAAGGCGGCTTAGCTTTGTTCTCGGTATTCTCTTCGTCACTCTTTATTCTTTTCTTGTATATTCGTCCTTCATTATGCTTCGTCAAATTGCTCTTCTCGCACTGTCCGTGCTTCCTCTCACCCTTGGCCAGGTTGCCGAAGACTTTGAGAGCGGTTGGGATCAGGTCGCGTGGCCTACGTATGCGCCGAGTTGCGACCAGGGTGGAAAGGTTGTTCTTGACAAGACACAGGGTCACAGTGGTAAAAACTCAATCAAGGTCACGGGTGGCTCAAATGGTTTCTGTGGACATAAGTTCTTTGGCACTGATGCCATTCCCAGTGGTCATGTCTATGTCAGGACATGGATGTAAGCCGAGAAAAAAAGAAGAAGAAAATCCCCTAGAAGCTTCCACTGACAATGCAATCTCCCGTTTTAGGAAGTCTGAAAAGGCTCTCGATGACTCTCACGTCACCTTCATCACCATGCCCGACTCCGCCCAGGGAGCAGGCAAGCATCTTCGCATTGGCGGCCAGAGCAGCATTCTCATGTACAACCATGAATCCGATGACGCCACTCTACCCGACCTCTCTCCCCAAGGCATTGCTGCCTCCAAGAAGATTCCTGCCAATAAGTGGCAATGCCTTGAGTACCATCTCTCTCCCGATGGCACCATCGCCACCTGGCTTAACGGCAGCCCTGTCCGCGGTCTTGTCTACAAGCCCAGTGCTTCCACGTCGTACACCAACGGCTGGGCCAACAGCTCCCCCAAGCCCAAGATCAAGGGTGTCTATTTCGGTTGGGAGTCTTACAGCGGAGCTGCAAACACCTTCTGGTATGATGACATTGCCATCAGCTCCAAGCGCATCGGATGCTCGACGAAGTAAGCCTCGTGCTAGCCATGAAGGATTGTATATAAGTTTAGATTTAGTAGGTTGCCAGGTGCAACATTTCTATGTAACTACTTTCTTGTGCTTTCTAAGTTCACTCGTGCTCGATTTCTCGGCTTTCAAAATGATTATCACTACATTTGAGTGACATAAAGTGTGAGGTGTGCAACGATAATTAAGCCTTGGCTTATCACATTCGTAAGTATATAAATATTTCAACATGAAACCAATTTAAACTTTGCTATACAGTGTCTTGTGTTTTTTGTCTCCATCCAACTCTCGTTCATGTTTTGAGTGCGACACAAAGGCCCTTGGCACAGCCTATCTATGTATGACTTTACTGAGATCCTAGTGCTAGGTTTCGCCTGGTCCCAAAATAACCAACATCAAGCGTAACCAAATCGTCAAGATAAGCCAGGTCAACCTTTGACGGAGTTGTGTCGTCTTCTTGGAAGAACTTTGCTACACGTTTCGCGGTCCACTTTGGGTTTTCGTCGGCTGGTTCGAAATTAGCAACATGCTTTTTGAGTACACGGACGTAACTTACCAATCCAGTGTCCTGCCTTGGGAATAACATCGATCTCAACATCAGAAGAGATTGGCTCAAAAGTCTGACGTAAGCTTGCTTTCAGTCCCAGACTCGCTTCGCCGCCCATGCCAAGAACTGGCAGGCTCAGACGGCTCTGGTTCAATGAAGCCTTGAAAAAGTTTGCATCCTGGTAAACCGTCGAACTGGAGAAGGGTCCTAGCATGGCTCTAAGGAAACCAGGCTTCGAGATACTAGTGGTGTATCTGTTTACTGTATCTTCGCTAAAGCTTTGTCCTCCAGAATAGCTACCGTGAAAGAAGTACCATTGCAAAAACTGTTTTTCTTTGCCCGACATGAGAAACTCGGCCAAATCGGTGACTTGGAAGAAGGCTAATTGCCAGTTCTGATAGAGGTCCCAGAATGGTGCTGGGTTTGCGGATGCTTCATATCCAAAGCCAGGGAGAGGGTATTCGGCCAAAGCTAGCCTCTTGACAAGGTCAGGGTGCTGGATCGCGAGTGCCGTTGCCATTCCGACTCCCTTGTCGTGCGCAAACACATACGTCGAAGTAATGTTCAAGAAGTCCAACACTCCCTTGAGGTCGGCAGCTGAAGCAGCTGCGGTATAGTTCCCATCAGGCGGGATACTCGAGTCGCCAGCTCCGCGGTTGTCTGGTGCAATAACGGTGTAGTTCTGAGCGAGGATAGGACCAATGAACTGCCATGTTAGGCTGTGTTGAGGGTTTCCATGAACAAGGAGAAGTGGGGGACCTGATCCAGCGTATCGGAAGTGGATGCTGACGTCGTTCAGAGCAACACGGCCATGAGACCAAGTATCGAAAGGTGTAGTGGCTGCTACAGCAGAAGCCAAAGAAGTGAGAATAAACTGACTGACACGCATTTTGTTATGTGATTCAAGAAACTTAGAGGGTTGTCCATTCACTGATGGGTTCAGATTCCATCTAGTTTAACCACCCTTATTATACCCAGACCAACACAGCTCTCTACAGGCAGAACTGCAACTCTGACCAATGCTCTTTGCTTCTTAAGCTCCGGATGCTCCTTTGGGTAAGTGGATCCCACCTTTGCTGACAATACCGCTTACAACACCAAAGGACGGTCATCACTAAGGCCGAATATAAAAAGGATCTGCAGTGTTTGCCAATGCTTCTGCGGAAGCTTATTAATTAGAGGCTTTTACTTGGAAATTCTTCAGCCACACAGGATTAATAAACCACCATCAAGAAATGCGGGGACTTATACCCGCATAACTAGTTATGCGTTTAGTATTATATGCTTTTCGCATAACCGGTTATATAAATAAGGCCACATAAGCTTCTTTGGTTAAATA
>JABCKB010001013.1:0-48137 GCA_013184455.1 Fusarium continuum
AAAAAAAATTAATAATAAAATAAGGCTATTAATACCTTAAGAAAGTAATAAAGCTTAGATAAAAGCTCTTTTAGAGCTATAGAATTAAATATATAAATTAATTAATAAAAAAAAAAGTTAGATTATATAGCTAGATAAGTTAGTCTATTAAAGGTTTTAGAGGAATTAAGAGAGGTAGGGGAAATAGAGTTATAAGGTAATATAAAAGGTTTATAACACATATCAGTTTTAATATAATATATTTCTATAATACCTACCTTATAAAAGCTTCTTTGCTAATAGGTGCTTTTAGTCCATATAGTCCTAATAGTCCAGTCCATATAGTTTTAGTCTTATGTTTTTTATTTTAAAAGACATTATCTTATATCTGTCTTACATGGGATGGAAGGCCCTGAGGGGACATTGCGAAGGAAAGAGGTAAAGCTATTTCTCTGCAATAGACTTATACACTACTATTGTTAGTTAAAACCCTAAATAAGAAAAATATACTTGCCGCTGAGTCTGAATTTCGCCTGGTGGCTTCATCTATTGTCAGATATTTTAGGTACGTCACTGGCATATACGCGGTACGGTTCCATGCTTTTCATGAGATATTTCTATCTAAGATTATTATTATCTAATTTTTATAGTGATCTTAATCGAGAATAAGTACTTGTTATGACTGAATATATATATATATATATACAATCAAAGAAACTGCCCCTGTCGGCTTTAACCAAGTGCCATCTGATACTTCAAAAAGCGCGGTATTTTAAGTCGTTTTACAAGTTGAGACTAGGGGACCGCTTGATTTAAAGCCATTGAAGACTATCCCCTTGTTCGTAGAACATGATACGAAAAAGATGTTTAGAATTTCAAGATTTTATTGTTTTTCTTATGACTTTACCTAGTTACTTGTGAGGGGATATGAGTCTTCTTCCCTGATGTATCTAAAGCAAGAACAACCCATTATCATGACGTGGTATTAAGCCTAGGCACCAAAATTCTATTTGTCTTTTCTAGTTGAGATCGGGGCTCAGTTGGTGACCAGCAAGCATGTGGCAAAGGTGAAACGAATTTATTCCAGGACTAAAGGGCTTATGTTGCTTTTTGCGTGGTTGTGGAAGTGCACACAAGACGCAACCTCGGATGGAACACAGTTGCAAGGACCCCTAGTCAAAGTTGCTCCCAAAACCTTAGTGCACTTTCACAAGCCCTTAACTCCAACCTTTAGCAACCATGGGTCCGAGTCAATCTGGGCTCTGAGCTCTCCAGATGCCAGGTCGTTGACGTCCCAAGTTGACCAGACGAACCGGCCATGGAGGAACTGTGCCTCCTGAGACGTAGCCCACACAGCGAAACCGCCGGGAATATTTTCTAAAATGGTTCAGTCGCCTGTATTCGAGTTAGAGGTGAGGTTTTAACATACCGTCCGTCCAGGGCAGAGTGTCTTCAGTATATCCAGTCTTTCTTGCAGCTTCTGTAAATACTATCGAAGGATGGAAAGAGATGATACGCATCTTTTCCTCGGGCGTGTCTCGTGCAACTTGCTGCATGACGGTGGCAAAAGAGTTTTTGGTCAGTTGGTACCCCGGCATCTGGGGGGCACTGTCCCAGCGGTGGATATCCTGAGTCGATACGGAGACGACAAACTACAGTCATAGGTTAGCCATATGCTTAAATTGTTGTTTTGGTATCAGTGCCTTCTGTTTGGTATGCCCGGGCTGCTTGAAGAATCTCTCGACAAGGTAAAGAGGAGCATGGATGTTATTCTCAAAGTCTTGCCACAGCCTGTCCGCCCCTTGTTCCAAAATTGGTTGAAGCGCTGGTTCGCCCACGGCATTAACAATAAGAACATCAATCAGGATACTATCCTTCTCCAAGTCGTCCCAGGCCTGTTTGGACTGAGCTCTGTCGAAGACGTCACAAGCGCGCGCAGATACAGTGGTACTGGGGTAAGCGTCGTTGAGCTTGGAGGCTGCTTCTTCGGCAACTTCTGTGCGACGACCTAAGATAATAATGTTGGAGGCACCGGCGATGCAATAATTCCGTGCAATCGCATGGCCAATGCCTGTAGAACCGCCGCAGACGAGGACAGTTCGGCCGGCTTGAGACAACTCTGGACGCTGAGCTGAGATTGTCTCGTACGGCTTCACATGGTTTCGCTAACCCGGGTTAGCATTGAATCAAGATGAAAGGAGAGTTGTTCTCACTTACGATCTTGATGCCGTTGATGGTTGCGGTAGGCGAATCCATTGCTGATTCGTGGCTGCGTTTAAAGGTTTGAGTCTGTGAAAAACAAGTGGTTGATTCAAGTTGTTCCTTCAAATTGGTAGGTTGTAAAGCCGTCACTAATCTCGCACACATAGGCCATGGCATATATATACTTGAATCAAGTTCAACTGTAATCCTCAAGCTGTAAGTTGATTGGAGCGAGTATCTGTCCAAAAACAGCAAAGATCAGATGCTTGGATCATGCCCCTCATTGATGTCTTTCCTAGCGCTGACGACTGGGGTCTCGTCTAACTCGGAAGCTAACCAGGTTGATTATTGGCCAGATCACTGCTTCGAGACACGGATTCGAAGAACTGGAATCCACGATGACAGTTTCCGCTGGATTGTAGGCTTCGTGGCAAAAGAGGCGAGGATCTTACTCCTGTAGCCAGACGGGCTGTCTAACATGCAGATGCCGTTCCTGGTAGCGAGATAAGCAGCGGCGGAGTGAGTTAGTGCCCCCCTTTTTTGAGCTATGAATCCTTTTCTAGATAGAGAGAAGCGACGAATTGTACTGTTGTCGATCCCTGTTGTTACCTGTGACCCATTCCTAGTTACAGTGGGCATGAACTTAGCTGACCGCCAACATCATGTAGAGAAAAGTGTTTGGCTACTAATAGGCTATGTGAGTATCCTGCACCGAGTCTTCCGCTTTACAGATACGAAGCTTCATCATTATCAGCGAATTGTAACCCTAGAGGTTCTCCAAATGAGGTGTTAAGCCTTAAGTATGGTGGGGCTTACTTTATATGTTCACTTGATAGTTTCTAGTGTGTCATGCGGCTACTTCTTCTCAGATGAAAGAGCAAACTCTGGTTCAGTGGTTCTCAGTAAGTTGACGTATTTAGGTTTATAACTAGCCTTTTGCTTATGTCGTGAGTCACTATGTATAGAGAGTTTCCAGACGTACTTTACGGACAGCAGGGAAGAGAATCGATTTCTTCATCTGCCATATGGGATTGATCTTATCGGACTCTATGAGATGATGGATCGAATTAATTTATTTACTTACCACCACTAGGTTGGATTACCTCATTGGAGACCCTTTGACAAACATGCCTGTTGGAGGTCACGTGTCTGGGTCACGATATTTCTGCTCGTGGGTTACTTGCGAAACTCTGAGGCTGAAGACCGGACTATGCATCGCAACGAATACATATGCAAGGCCCTCGCTGGAGCACCCGACATCGAATATGTTAGTCTATAAGCTGAAAATTACGACACTTAAGAATACAACAGAAAGCACCATAGACCACTTTAGTTCGCTTTTTGGCATCTTCTCCGTCGGAAGTAGGAAGAAGGTGGGCATTTCGAATTGTCCAACTTGTTTGTAACATATAGGAACTTGTCTCCTTTTTAGCAAAGTTGATATTCCCGATAATCTTGGCTATAGAAACCACCCTGCCAATGTAAGGATCAGGATTCAAGTAAAAATTGTTTGCAATCAGAGATATCCAGGATAGGACCCTTGTCTCAATAAGGATGTGCAAGTATATGTACATGGACCGACGTCCAATCTTCCAGCCTAGTGCTATCGGTAATTCGGCCACCGGCAGAGGCATGGGAACGTAGCAAGACGAGTTCAATCCCCCAGTGAAGGCGACCGTACGATAACTGCCTGACTTTAGGAAAGTTTGGTTTCTAGCCTTGCCCTAGAAAGCCGTGGAGCTTTCTAAATATAGGAGATATGCGAGGAGAGCCAGTTAGATTGAGTTTAGCCTGATTTCTGGTGAAGGGTTGAAACAAGAAGTCATCTCAAAGACTTTTGTTCAACAAGATTGAGTTTGATTCGGGTAACGAGGTTCCTAACAACAAGATCTTCTTGTTCATTTCGCACGAGGCTCTCACCAACAGAACCTTTCAACATACAGATAAGATTGATTCAGAGCCTCTATATCTTATCAAACTTATACTGCACCCCAGGGTGCGCCTCTCTTAGTCTTGACTGGCCCGGTGTGGCATAGAGATTCTCGCGGGCTGTTCCTCCAGGAACAGGATAGTCTCCATCTCCTAACCAGCCTCTTGCCTCCAATTCCGGAAGAAGGAAGTCAATGACATCCTCCCATGCCTGAGGAACCGCTACATGTCCGATGTTGAATCCGTCCACATTGGCGATGGTGATCCATTTTTCCATTTCATCGGCAACCGTCTTTCCACTGCCGATACTGAAGTTTCCGCTTCCTCCAATGGACTGATATTCAGCCAAGATGCGTGGCGTCCACCGTTTGTAGCCGTGTGGCCTTGATAGAAGCCGTTCGCGCTGTTGGTTCGTGAATCCTTGCCAGATAGGATGATTAGGGTCAACGGGAAATTCTTCGTCTGGTGGAAACTTGCTGACATCAATGCCAGAGACACCGCCAAAGAGCGCGAGGCCTCCGTCTGGAATGGCGTACTTCTTGTAGCTCTGATATTTCTCCCATGCTTCTTCGTCTGTTGCAGCAAGGATCGGCGTGAATTGCACAAAGAATTTGATGTCTTCAGGGTCTCGTCCTTTGGACTCAGCTAATTTTCGCGTCCTCTCAATTTTCGGTTGGAGAATGGCAGGGTTAGGGCCACCGATAAAGATGCACTCCGCGTGTTTACTTGCAAACGACGCACCAGCAGGGGACATTCCCGCTTGGAAGAGAACTGGCGTCCTCTGAGGGCTCGGGTCCACTTGATGAGCGCTCACAGACTTGAAAAACTTTCCGTGATGCTCGACTTTCCGTACTTTTGTGGGATCGGTGTAAGTCTTCGAATCCACGTCCTTGACCACGGCATCGTCTGCCCAAGAACCTTCCCACAATCTGGATTCTTGGTTAGCCAAAGAGCTTGTGGAGGGGCATTCACATCCTGACTCACTTGTATGCTAAACTCAAATATTCATCGGCCATTTCATATCTTAGGTCATGCTCAGGAAGCTTTTCAAGACCCATGGCACGAGCAGCATTATCGCTCCACGACGTAACGATGTTCTTGATTGATCAGCTTGAGGACTCATGTCAAGACAGCGTATATAAACAACCTACCCACGCAATTCGCCCCTCTGTGATATGATCAAGGGTCGAGAATCGTTTTGCAAGGAGAAAAGGCGGTTCAAAGGTGGTGCAAGCCGTTACTCCAAAGGCCAAGCTCTTGGTTACGGCCGCCATGGCGGATATAATCTAACAAAGGTCAAATCTCAAGCTCTTGACCTATGCAAAGTCAACTTACAACAAATGGATCGTACAATGGCCACTGAGTACCAGATCTGATAGCTGGAGCATGGCTGCCTTGGTATGTGTCGTGCGACCCGAAATTATCAGCTGAGTTTCATATCAGCGCGTCAATTGCAAAGAATGAGAACAGGGGAGAGATACCTAAGAACAGAGCATTAAACTTTCCTCGCTCTAAAAGCTTCGCCAAGTTAATCCAGTACGGTAACCTATTCTTTTGGCTGCTCTTATCCACTGGGTTCTGCCATTGACCGACGCTAGATAGTTAATTCAAGCAGTCTACAATGATAGACAACAATTAAACATCTCCTTACCTGATGTGTCCAATACCGTTCATATCAAAAGCATTGAGCAAGATCCGTTTCTTCTTTCCGCTTTTGGTGTATCCATATCGTCGCTCCCCTTCAACTTTACCTAAGAGGACTTCCACCGATGCTCCTAGAGGCTTTGATTCGGGTGCTGACATTTTACTAATATCAAAATGAAGACCGCTAGTCGTAACAAACGCTAACATGCAAGCGTGGTGGGAGGATATACGGAATAGATAAAGGCCCCTTGCTAGTCGTTCCATGATTGCGTGGGTTCCATGTCATCAATCTCTCTCCAGATGACGAGCTAGACGAGATGCGCTACAATTTGCTGCATAATCACGAATTATGTTAGAATAATGCCGCCATGTAACTTCGGTCATGATAGCGTAGCGCTCGCTACAAGAGGGGTGAAGGTGATGGATGAACTGCTATCTCCGTAAGCGAGACCGGCGCAGATAAGGGTCGTTGGTCAAGCGTAAGGTGCTAGCGCGCCTACTAGGGCTGTGTCGTGACTCGCGCGTCGACGCTTATTGAGCACGAATGACTTGTGAGGAGCTAATTCCTTGTTGCCAAGCATAGCAGAGTGCGCGCTACCCAGCTGGCCGATCTTGGTTTGACATATTAACTAGCACGTTACGCTTAACAGTCTCCACTAACAATCAGAAGATGTTCAGCCGTCAAGACTTCTTTCGATCGTTTCACTATGGATGGCTTTCCAAAGAATATTATGGGACCGTATACAATCTCGGGCAATCTATTAGCAGCATAGTAGCTTTCCTATTTATCCTTTGCAGACTGCCAAACGCTGCTGGGGTAAGTCTGCAGCAAATGAACAGCTATACATATATATCAAACGGTATCAGTGGGGCAGTTGCTCTAAGTAAGACATGAGGGGACTATCTTGGCCCTTGATTGTCGTATCTAGCGTGAGTTATCCAATTCAAGCAGGTCCGTTTTCGGCTGCACTGATCCCCTCTGCCGGTTTTGCGTCACTCTGTGATATCCACACAACCAGAACAGTCCAAGCAGCGTATGTGACTTGCAAAACTGCCTCGGTAATATATCCTCGGAAGAAGCGTGGCGCTTCAACTGTGGGGAAAGCCAGTAGCGGCACCCAGCAATTGAAAGCGGTGCTGATTGCCAGCATGGAGCTGATGACAAACGCCCTCTCTTCCGCATCGCCAGCACAGGCAAGATTAGCCACGCTGTAGTTGATTGGTGACAGAGAAACCTCGATGTAGGTCACAGAAACGGCAAACCTGATCACACCCTGTCAGTCCCTTGCAATTAGGCTGTTGAATAACAGTATGTACTCACCACTTGAAGCCGAACGGGGTCTTGTCATACAAGATCCACGCAAACTTGGCCACAAAGTGCACTAGACAAGCACCACTAATTACGGGAATAATTGCCTTTCTTCCGCCCTTGTCTACTAGCCATGAGAAGGTCCAGATGAAGACGATCCCAATGCTCGGATAGATGGCCTAGTGTGCCATGTTAGCTTCCCCAAGCCCACTAGGAAGACGCACTTACACTGTAATTGTTCACCTGGCCCACCGAGTATTCTGGCACTGACCTCAGCCAAAGTAGAGGCCCTCCGCTCAACATAGACATGTAGCCTAAAATCCACATCACATTCCACGGGACCAAGACCCAGAAGTGCCATCGTCCAAGAAACCGCTTGATAGACGAGAGCGACAGGCTGAGACCCTTGGCCTCAAGGCGTCCCTCTTGATGCATCCTTGCCTTGGCCAAGGTGAACTCGGCTTCCGTGAAGAACCAGCGTTTGCCATCTTTTGGTGTTCCTGGAAAACTTGCAAATCCCCAGGCCGCCACTGGAAATGTAATTATAGCACCAATGATGTACATCCACCGCCATCCCGCGAGTCCGTTGACACCGTCCAGAGATTCATAGATGCGAGCGGCGAGAACACCAGTGGTCATGGTTCCAAGGCCAGAGGAAATATAAAAAATACCTGCGCGGCGCACGAGCTCATCAGCGCGATACCTAACGAACAGAGTCAGAATAATTGTCTTGGCTGCTCAAAGCTAGACTTACCAGCTTCCCAATACATAATGAATGGAACAAAAATAAGGCCCTTGCAACAGGCCGATAAGAAAACGATAGCCAGCCAACTCCGAGAAACTTGTTGCTCGATGGCAAGTCACAGTAAAAACCCCCCAAAGGCACATGCATGTCGGGATGATGATGTGCGAAGGGTACTTTGTAACAAGCAATGTGGCAGGTATCATAGAACTGTTTGTGATCAGGTACTCTCGCTACGACGAGAGAGGGGCGAGTGCTTACATACAGTAGCCTGCATTGAAGATCGATGTGAGCTGCACCAGCTCGTTCCCGAACAGGCTGAGGTCCTCGCGCATTCCGCTGACATATGCATTGCTGAGTATTCCTCTATCAATGTAGAGAACCTGTTGAGCGATGAGGATTTTGCAAAACCATTAAACCAGTATACTTTTGAACAAACTTACCCAGAATCCGATGAACGCATAGGCAAGGATGAAAAAGTCGAGCTTGGTGATCAGGCGCCTCTCGAGAGGGCCATCGTTTGGATCAAACCATGAGAAAAACTTCTTTTTACCGAATGTTCGATTGGGTTGCTCGCTCTCAGAGTTATATCCCGACGGGCTGATCTCCGTACTGGCCAAGGCTGCTTTTGAGTCCGCCATTGTTTCCGCAGTTGTACGCACAGTGGTAAAGGGTGCGACGAAAGCATGCCTTTTCCGATCTCACAGACGTATTTATGGAAATGAGGTCTTGCCATACTCGACATCCATCACATTGGACCCATGCATGATAGAAAGAGAACTTTCGGGTGCCAAGACTGCCCACATAATTGCGGCAGCGTGGTAAGTTATGGTGTCACAAACCTCAAGAGGCACTAACTAGCTTTTCCTGCAGTTGTCCTAACTTATGATAAGTCGATCGATACTAAACTATACCTGACCATTTCTGCGATCGCTCAACTAGGGTTTCATTTCGTTGTTTGTCCACTCACACCATCTCTTTGCCAAAAACGCCATCTCCTGCGCGAGATACGTGATTACGGAGCTGCCAATCCTTATCAGATCTGCAGGCAGGCAGGGGAAAGCATGGTGAGCCCTCGCTTATAACTGTAAGCAGCTCAAATTGACCGATAACGGTCGGCAAACGTCTAGTTCGTTCGTCTGTACGCTCAAGGTATCCTTCCCAGATATGAACTAGAGCTCATAGGATTCGTTATACCTGCATAGAAAGCCCATGTCGGAGTTTATCTGATTTCTATTCGTCAGATCTAACAAATATCCCTGCTGCACGTCATACTGGATCCTTATTTCACCTGCTTGACGCTTAAACAGACTGCTCACACCCGTGGAATCGAGATAAAATAGTGTGCTATACATGTTAAATCTAATACGTCTGACACCAGCTGCCCTCAATAAAACCGGCGGAAATTGAGGAGAATCAAAATGGTTGCCAAAGCACCGCCAGTATCAGTACCCCAAAGCCGGGGGCTCTGCTACTTTCCTAAGCCCGAGCCTTGGAATCCTCACAGAGACGTCAAGGAAAGTAGATCGTTTTTTATGTTGGTGGCATACGACAAGTCGTCTAACCTTTCACAGGTTATCGTGACAGGTGCGGGAATCGGAGGCATCGCTAGCGCAGTCCTCATTTCGCGGAAGGTCCGAAATGTCACGATTGCGGTTTACGAACGGTTAGACAAAGTTGTGAGTTGGTTTCATGAATCCCACTGCTGTCGCTAATTTAATATCCTCAGGGTGGCACTTGGGCAGCGAATGTGTATCCTGGTGTTCGTTGCGACGTGCCTTCTCACTCATACCGTAGGTTGTCTAATCCAAACATCTGAAGCAGTACAATAATGGGCAAACAGAGCTGAGCTGCGACCCTAACCCTGAATGGTCTGAATATTATCCCAAAGGCGCCGAGATCCAACGATACTATGAGAATGTAGTAAAGAGGCATGGGCTTGCCGAGAGCTTCCACCTTAGACATGACGTACTGAAGGCAGCATGGTTGCCAGACGAACATCAATGGGAGGTAACCGTTAGAAACTTGCAAACAGGTGAAGTCTTTTCCGACAGGGCAGAGTTCTTTGTCAGCTCCCAAGGCCGAATAAGCCAGCCCAAGTCTCCAGATATCCCTGGTCTTTTCGATCAGTTCAAGGGACAGGTCATACATACTGCCCGCTGGCCCGAGGACTTCAACTATAAGAACAAGAAACTGGCTGTCATTGGCAATGGAGCCAGCGGGCAGCAACTGGTTCCAAATATCATCGACGACGTTGACCATATCGATCATTATGTACGCACCAAAACTTGGGTGACACCCACTTTTGCTGGTGATCTTCTCGTCGCAACGCCTGATAAGCCAGGCGGGCCAGAGTATTCGGAAGAGGAAAGGGAAAGGTTTCGCAGCGACCCAGAAGCTTACCTAGAACATCGGCGGGCTTTGGATATCAAGTTCCACAGCCGTATACGTGGTGGCGATATCCTCGGGAGTCAAGCCAACAATGAGTTGCGCGAACGTATCACGAAGGTCATGCTTGAGCGCCTGGATGGCGATGAGGAATGGCTCCGGAAAGTTCTTCCAGACTATGCGCCTGGATGTAAACGGCTTACGCCAGCGCCGGGTTACTTAGAAGCACTCAAGAGCCCTAAGGTTGATTATATCACGAGCAAGATCTCTAGAGTGGAGGAAGACGGGATCGTCACAGAGGATGGGGAGCTGCACAAGGTTGATGCTATCATAACAGCGACTGGTTTTCATGATGGCTTCACCACACTTTTTCCGGTCATTGGGAAGGACGGCGTGGACCTAAGGGAGAAGTGGTCCAGGGACGGCAACATCGGCTATCCAGAGTCCTATTTTGGAGTGATGGCGCCAGGATATCCCAACTACTTCACCGTGCTACAAGTAAGTCGCCACCAGCAACTTTCTGATGCATCTCAACTGACACTTCTTTACCAAGGCTCAAGGCAATGCCCGGGGCGGGACCGTCCCTCTTCAGATCGAGATCACAGCAACATACATTGCAAAGTGCATCCGCAAGATTCAGTCCCAAAGCTACGTCTCACTCAATCCCCGACAAGATGCAGCCCGCGAGTTCAACGACATTGTCAACGGTTACTTCACGAATAAAGTCACCAGCGACAAATGTGCAAGTTGGTTCAAGCAGGGTCCAGGCAGCACACGCGTCCTTATCTCATGGCCAGGTACTTATCACCACAGAGCAGGAATTCTGCGGGATCCCCGCTGGGAGGACTTTGAATTTGAGAGGGGTCGAGATGCAAGGTTGAATCGGTATGAGTACTTTTCTGACGGGTCAACTGAAAGGGAGAGGGTGGGAGACGATAAAGACTTGACGAATTACTTACAGGCAATAGGTGCCATTGACTTGGAATTGTTACATGAAGCATGGAATGAGTAGGGCAGTTCCTAGCAGAAGACTTTCATGGGTAGTATTTTTTAGCAAACACATCTTTATATCCCGTAGTAACATGACGGGCCCCTCTATAATTTCAAAAATCCATTACTACGAGGCCGTGTCTTGACTTCTGGGGTCGACTGACGCAGCTTTATGTTTTACCAACGAAAGGAACAATACTGTGCGGAGTTTCGGTGCGCATAGGCGATTATATAATATAACAAGAGGTTTTGGTTGTTATTACGAAGACGTCCGGACAGTAAAGTTCACAAGAAAGCTCATATTCATCAGAGAACACGACAGTCATTTCGCTCGCCACGTTATGGGATGGCATCAGTTAGTCGTGGAGGAATTTAGAAGTGTCCATCCTGTCGTATCCAAAAAGAAAAGAACAAGTGAAGCAGCTTCGTTGTATTGGAATTGAGCAACAGCCTTGTCGAAAAACCTTCTCGAGTGTATCATGAACATTGGTTTTTCTCAAAGTTCACAAAGATACCCGTTATCACGGGGAGGTAGTAGTAAGTCAAATTGACTATCACTCCAATTTTACGAGAGTATCCGAATGCTATTTGACCTCGTCGCTGAACCCATACCTGACAGAGTCATTAATTACCCTTGCCTGTGGTTATATGGTTAACTCTGGCTTTTGCTCTAAAGCAGCACACGTAAGGTTGTCCATGATATCTAGAAGAAGTTTCAGCACTAAAAGGCTGATCGTAAGAACAAGGATGATTTACCGTTTCTACTAACACGTTTGTGCTGGGGGGGAATCATTTGAGCCTGGATCACTTCCCCATTGCTGAACCGACGGCGATTATGGCACTGGGTCAGCACGCGACACAACGAGGTGACGTTGACGATTCTCGCTCTGGCGTCGTCTGTGTGGTCGCTCGAGTGAAGCTGAGTGCAGAATCAATTGTGTACGGCTCAGCCACACTTCCACCAAATCCTCTAAAAGCCTAATGAAAGAGCGCTGTAGTTATAGTGTGCCAAAATACTGGCGCACGGGCCTGATACCCGGGGTTCACCCGATCGGCTGGGGCTTTCCCGTTGCTCCGCTTATGTCATGCGGAAAAGCTGCGGAATTACAGTTCGTGTCTTTTTCCGATGTTGTCACCCGTCGTCGGTTCTGTCCAATTAACTTTCTGCTTCATGTTAAGAATCACTTATAATAATGTGTTGCTTATCTTTATTGAGATTTTTTAAGTTTTAGACTTAGACTAAAACTAGAGTTTGTTAAACCTGTTAGATCCAATGATCATTCCACCGTGGTTGCGACTGTGATCAAAGGATTTTCTTTGGGTCATTTTATCCGTCGACTTTTATTGCCGACAAATATTTAAATTTATTCTCTTATTTGCCTCACTTATATATCGTGAGCCAATTTTACGTTTTAATTAAGGATTTAAAATGTACCAGGCCCTAACATCTAAGTGACAAACTTGTGTGATTAAGAAAATAAGCTTGTATCTTTTCGCTTGTCAAAACAAAGCTGGCTTCAATCGGTATAGGGTAAGATAGCGTTGTCCGAAATACTCGTCTTCGGAATAGCCAACGGAATATTCGGTGCCGTTCTTCCGAAGGCCCGTCGTAACAGATTTCCGCACTTGGTTTCGGATAAACCCTTTCCGTAATTCTACGTCCCAAGGCCGCACGATCCCATCTGACGCGGCCGGGTTTCCGAACGATATTGACAGCCAGTCTCACTTTTGGAGCTGAGTATGTGTGACGTCGGACGCCCTCGCCTCGAATATGCATACAATTGGCAGACTTCCTTCACTCGTCATTCACATTCGGCATTCCGGAAAAAGAAAATGACTAGTATTCCGCCAAGAAAGCACGGGATTCCAGCGCTACAGCATTCCCGAGTTCCGTCTGCCTAGGACAACCCGCAGAGACTTCAAGGGCATATAGCAGTATAGTGTTAGCTGGGAAAAATCCTTGATTCACTTCAAAGAAATCCCAAGAAGGATATGGGATAACTAAAGTAGCAAAAGAAACACAGTTTGCCTACCAGCAAGACGTTCTACTTCCACCCAATCAAACCATAGATAGGTGTGTAGACATTTTAGGGATTCGCGGAATTAGTAAAATAGGCATCGGGCTTCTGTTTATATGGCATCGCGCTGACTCCCATAGTTGATAAGCCATGATCTGCCAGAGCTGCTGAACAGATCACGACTTCAATGCTTCATCTGCCTTGACCAAAAGACCGGAATTTCCTGCCTCGGATATCAAGATACCACCGTGGAGATTCCGGCATTCAACGGTCATCGGATCCCCCGATCAGGGCATACTCCAGATTCAATCACTGACCTAAATCTCGGGCAAAAACAGTCTCCCTCGGAATTGCGATCTCTCGGTTCTCCGTTCCTGACATGCTAGTTGCTCAGGGCAGAGCGTGCCCTTGCTGCTACTTGTATGCAGCAATGACCGCGGAAATATTATGATATAATATTTAAACTGTCAATTAGATCTGTTATTTGCAGCTGTTGCTGCAGCAGCCGAAAAGCTAGTTCTTGCGGCCCGCACCATCTCTAGAAGATGCATAGTATGCGCCTTTGGCTGTTGTTGTGAGACCTATCAAGCATATTCTTGATAACATCTCAGCTGCCAGGTCAGACTAGTGCCACTTTTCAAGGCCACCGTTAGAGAAAAGTGCCAGATCGTCCAATTTAAGCGAAGCTCGTGTATTTTATATTCAACAGCACAACAAACACAGTTAAGATGCTCCTGTTAATGCAGAACCCCGTAAGCTAACAACAAGGTTCAGTGAGAGCCGCGCTAAGATGCTGACACTGGTCACCGAGTATCAGCTGCTGGATTCCACCAGCGACGATTTGTTGAAGAACTCACTTGTGAGTGAGCTTGTATTCGATCCCCGAAGCTTTAAGAGTACACACAGTGCCACTAAGAAAGACCAGCCGGTTTATATGAGAACTCCTAGGCCCTCCTAATTGATCTCGATTTAATTCCGTCTACTAGACTGATAGTCGACTGCAAACGCTCTCAAGGGTCTTTCTCAACAGTATGGTAAATAAACTAATGCAATCTAGATCAACAGTGGCTTTACTATGGAGAAAAGCCGTGAAGAAATCAAGAAACAGCGTGTATCCCTCATACTCCACGATTATCACCGTTAATTTCAGTTCAGTCATAGACGTTGCGGATGCCCTCCAGTCTGACCTTATGGAATCGAATATAACATACGAATTCTGGCTAACATCATAAACTACAGTGAGTGTCAAATTTCGCTTAACCTCACATAGTGCAAGTTTTGACATCACTTGTCCTAAACAAACATGCATGGTCTGCTCTTTTGCGCACTATTTTCATTTCCCTACCAAACTATCCTTTCTTCATCAAACTCCTCGAGCTTTCCCCACATTTCCATTCCAATAATCAAGCCACATAATGGTCTATGTAGCTGCCAAGGTAATCTGATTTACCCAGAGGAACGCCTTCTTTTCGGAGGATAGCGTAGGCGATTGACACATGGAAGAAGACATTGGGCAGGCCATATCCGTTGATATAGTCCCGACTCTTGAGGTCAACCTTGGTAACAGGACTCAGGTTGACATTTCTGAGCTCTTGCTGCAGACTGTTGACTGCGTTGCTGTCGGTTTTATCAAGAACCTCGAGAACCTGCTTAATCCGGGACTGCGCAGCCTCGAATGTGTCGACATTGCCATCAAGCGTCAGAGGCTCAGTTCCCACAGCGTGAGCAGCGATTTTCAGCGAAGTGTCTGTAGCCGCCAAGATTTGGAAACTCAGAGGAAACATGTCGTCGTGTAGGCGAGCAGATAGCAACGAGGGAGCGTTGGGTTGTTTCTCGGCTATATGGAGAATGTTGGAGAGGGAGTTCAGCGAATCCCTCGTGAGAACAATTGCAGCATCGTAGAGAGCGTAACTCATTGTGCCTGAGTGTCGAAAAGTTGACTATGGAGCAATGTTGTTTGTTAGGTTTGGCTGAGCGTTGGCATTAACTTGATTTAAAAGCCAATAGCAGCAGCGGGCCCAGAGCTTTTAAACCATTTAGAATTTTCTGGATAAATCCCACATCTTGGCATATTATAGTATGATTACCAAATCATTAGCAAGCAAGCCAGGTCAACCAAGTTATCAGGTTATTCACCGACTCTAGCTGTGTGTGGGATAAACGACGAAAATCCTCTAGGCTCTCGTATCTCATGTGGACAAGGGGTCTTTCTCGCCGAATCAGAAGTTGCTGACAAAGCGAGAAAAAGAACACCGCCAACTGTCCCTGGCTGAAACATAGTTGAATGTCGCATTACATTACGTTTTTCGGATAGTGATTGCGCCGTCACCAACACACCTCGGCACTCCGCTCCACAATAACGGGCCCTCGGGATTCTTTAGCTTCCGTTCTCCAGTTAATACCTTTTGAATTTAGGCTAACTTTAAGTCACGGGTCTCTTCAATCGATCCAAGATAGGCTGGCTCGGAATGCAGTGGTGAAGAGAGGCCCCCGGGTTGCATATGAGGCCTTTCCAGTAGTTAGCACGCCATCCTATCTTTCGTCCTACGTCCAAATGCCTTTGCTCTAGATAAATTACTAACTGTCTGTCTGTAGTGTTGCTAGGAGACACTCGAAAAAGAGTCGGAACACCGGAAGCAGAGGACAATCGAGATCGGCTTCTCGCCAGCGGGCATGCTTTTTCTGGTTCCAGATGACGCAAGGATATCCTAACTCGTGGTAGGCCAACGCGGCATGGGAATCAGGTACAACCCCCCAGGTTGAAACTTCTGGAAATTGACAGATTTATCGCAATCCTAGATATCAGTCCCTCAAGGAAGAGCCACGCAAGAAGTGTTGCCTCAATATCGTAGATTGTTGTTCCCGAGCATTGAGGTAAGAAAGTCACTAATATTTCAGCATGATGAGCAACCAAGGAATTGGGGAACCCTTATGGCAATCTTTTGCCATTCTCACCTAGGTAGTCTGCTTTCTGTACTGGCCATCTGGGCTTTAATGGGTTTGTTTGTTTTGGCCAGAAGTCTACGCTCGAATTCTCGGAAGGGCAGCTGGTGTGTTTCGGTGGTAAGGTCCCTGGGGCCCTAGTGAAAACTAAGAGTAGCCTTGGTGGTTTTTCTGGGAATCAGAGAATGGTCTTGTATCGTGAAAGTCACCCGAAGGTCTTAACGTGGCTTTTTAATATGCCGCTGTGCCCATTTCAATAAAGCTATCCTCGGCACCTTTCCTCGGCACCTTTTGTGGCCAGATATAACTGCTCCGGATCTTTTGTGGAGTGCATAACGAGTCCCTTGGGTCCGCGGTAACGGGCACCAAATTGGGTCGGGAATTGCGACACTAGCTATTATGGCAGGTCTTGAAAAGCGCTTGGTTAAAGTTGAAAAGCGCCTGAGCCGCTCCACACTTGAGTAGATAAAGACGAGATGAAGAAGGGTTCTAAGTGAGGATATTTCTCAAATTACTTTCACCAAAATCTAAGTCTCACCTGTCTTTATCATACTGCCAATGGCTTCCTGGGAAGAGATTGCGGCCGCACATCGTGCAAAACAACGACAAGCTGTGCCAGAGTCGTGGATTCTGAGTCAGGAAAAGCTCGATAGCATCTCCGGCAAAGGAGGGCCACAAGAGGGACGTCTTATCGAACTAAAAGCAGCACAACTGTCTGGACTATTGAGTCAAAGAGAGATTGAGATTACAGAAAGATTTACTGCACGCGAACTGCTGAAGGAGATCCGCTCCCAATCACTGAGGGCTCAAGATGTTGTCATCGCCTTCTGGAAGCGAGCGGCCGTGGCCCAGCAACTGGCAAGTAAATCCGTGATTTGGCCGTGTTTCTTACGATAGTTGCTAACAACTCCAAGACCTCATGCCTGACAGAAGTCTTTTTCCAAGAGGCAATCGAACGAGCTCGACAGTTGGACATCCAGCTGGCGCAGACAGGCAAGGTTGCTGGCCCTCTTCATGGCTTGCCAATCAGTTTGAAAGTATGTGCAAACAGCCTTTCTGATTAGTGAATGTTACCCATAACCTGAGACTTAATAGGACACCTTCAAAATAGAGGGACATCATTCAACCGTTGGCTACGTTGAGTTTCTCAGACAGCCACTACCCACCGGCAATGCAGCTCTTGTGAAACTGCTCACAGATGCTGGAGCAGTGCTCTATTGCAAATCTAACATCCCGCAGACAATGATGGTATGTTTCACTATCTCAAAATACCATTGGCGAAGACACGTTCGTACGCAGCTGCTTACTTAATTCCAAGACTGCCGACTCGGAGAACAACATCTTTGGCAGAACCCTCAATCCACACAAGACAACCCTGACAGCCGGTGGATCTACAGGAGGCGAAGGCGCGCTCGTCTCATTCCGTGGGTCAGTTCTCGGTGTGGGGACCGATCTTGCTGGTTCCGTGCGCATTCCAGCTGTTTGCTGTGGTGTATACGGTTTCAAGCCAACTGTAGACCGCATCCCGTTCCAAGGCCAGAGCCTGTCCCCGTTTCCTATCCACTGGCTTTCGAGTGTGATGCCAGCCGCAGGTCCGTTGGCAACTTCTGTTGATGACCTGCTGTTGTTCATGGAAACAGTCACACAGTTGCAGCCATGGAAATACGATGCCTCAGCGGTCCCTATACCGTGGCGATCGCTAGATCCACGAGATAAACCGCTTACTATTGGAATTCTACCAGAGGACGAGGAATACGCTTTGCATCCCCCAGTCCGCCGGATACTCAAACAAGCTGCGTCTGCCTTGGAACGTGCTGGCCACAAGTTGGTACGCCTCCCCGCAGACCCTAGCCGCAGTGTTAGTCTAGGAACCAAAATCGGTTACCAGTTCTTCGCGATTGCAAGTCCCGACCCCGCAACGGTAGCCAAGAATATGGGCGAGCCATTTGTTGCATCTGTTGCCGTAGGAATGCACCCGTTTTCTGATGGAGACTTCCCTGCCTCACCCCAACTGGACCTCCCCGGCCAGTTCCACAAGCTCAACGAGGCCCGTTGGGCATATGCAGAGGCGTGGAAGGATACATGGCAGAAATACGAGCTCGACGTGTTGTTGGCGCCTGGATCTGTTGGGACCGCCGTACCTCACGACACTTACGGCATACCTGCCTATACAGTAATGTGGAATGTGCTCGATGTAAGTTTGATACGAACCCAAGGTAGGTTGAAGTTTGTTATAGCGGCTAACACGACGACGTAGTACCCAGCGGCAATCATCCCGTACGGAAAAGCGTCCAAAGCAGAAGATGATCAACCTCAAAAAGCGAAGGCTGCGTTTGTACCTGACTGTAAACCATCTGAGTGGCTGCCAAAAGTGTTTTGATGCTAACACCTGCGCAGATGACCCGGAGTCGACAGACGGAGCACCAGGGGCTGTCCAGATAGTTACGCCAAGGTTCCGGGACGAAGAATGCTTGGAGGCTGTTCGCATCATCGACGAAGTTCTCCGATCCTCGTGAGACGTGAGATGAGGCGACGGAAGCAGGACAGCAGCGGTGGGATGGAATTAGCTCAAAGCCTTTACGTAATCATACTGTATCGTATCTCTTCTGCTTGTTTCCGAGGATCAAGCGACGCTACCGTATCGAAATCCGAAATCTCTCTGCTCCACATCGATCTCACTGTCCCCGCATTCCTCGTTACACGGAGCAACTGTTACCGGCAATCGATCATCGAACTCGATAGTGGCACATCCTTGTTCATAAGATCTGTCTCGCCCTGGCTGTGTCAGTGTCACCATGATACGATCACGAGGCGGATGCTCCAACTGCAGAAGCCGCAAGAAGAGATGTGACCAGCAACGACCTTCTTGTGGCTCCTGTAAGCATCGTGGCCTTACGTGCTCCGGATACTCGACACAGCTGCGTTGGGTGGAAGTGGCTGTTGCTCAAGATCGTGATGCTGATACCACTGATCTTAAGAATGCAGATTTTCAGCCAGAGACAGCCCCATCTTGGTCATCAGTCCCAGATGCTGGCCCCCAGGAAGCTTCCCCCGGCCTGACGTCGGAGCTCTTTCGCAGATGTATGTGCATCTCCTTGTGTTCAAGGGCTGATTACGTGTGTGCATGTTGGGCTAAAAGTCCGGGCAGTTTTGGATAACGGACTCACACAGTTGTACAACACAACCGCCTACTCATGGATTCAGTCCTTCTTCATAGAAATGTCGGCGCAGAGCGAATCTCTTCCCATTATCTCCGCGGCCATTCAAAGATATCTTGATGGAGGTGATGCAGATCTCCAAGTCTCATCTATGGAGTATTTTGACCTGGCTTTGAAGACGTTTCGTGCCGAGGTGGCTGCCAATCATACTACCTTTCACCCTGCAACCACCTGTGCAGGTCTGCTGCTATGTGTCTTCAACGTGAGTCAACGCCGACATGAACCATCTCTCGTCTACTTTGGTCATCAGAAATCCGATTGGAAATCTCTCAGCTAACCTGTTCCTGGCAGTTTCTTCAGGCTTGCCCCGGCTCACGATTCGTCAGACTGTTGGCGGACTCCTACAGTCTTGTAACCTCGATGTCGTTGCTTGGCTCAAGCGCCGAGAGTGATCTTACCAGCCGACGTGTACTTGATTTTATTGGTGTTCTGGATATTCCATGTCTCGTATATGGCCGGGAGGAACCCCCGCTAGGTATATGGAAAAGCTTCCGCAGCGCCCAGGACAGCTGGACCAATGGACGACTTAGGGCTATAGAAACACTCTCGGGAATGCCCATGTCTCTTCTCGACATACTAGCTGACATACCTCACATGGAGGCTGAGCATGCCGTGAGACGTCTCTGGACATGGCCTGGCGAGGTGGGCGAGTATCTCCAGTGCCATCTATGGGACGCTTGGCGGCTGGCTGGCATCCTCGACGCTCGCAGGCGTGAGCGCCTTAAAGGGGGAACCGACGTCAACATGTACAGGGACGAAATGACTGACGACACTCCATGCAACGAGGTTGTTCTTTGCCGTTTAATGGCGATCATACAAATACTCCAAGCTGCCAACGCTCCTCCGCAGAATCGGCAATTGCTGGTTAAAAACGGCTTGGTATTTCCTATGGTAGTGGCCAGCCTAGAGGTACCCCTTCTGAAGCTACATCCTAGTTGGAAGAAGACCCTGGATAAAGTCCGACGGTTTTTTGAAAACAATCGCAGTTATAAGCTTGTGAGTGTTACTTTTGACTTGCTGGATGAAGCTTGGCAAAGCGGATCATCCTGCTTTGATATAGACGAGGTAGCGCGGAGCAGGGGTGTTGAAATTGCAGTCTTGTAGACTTGCAGAATTACGTTGGTATCTTTCTGCTTGGCGGTAACTTCGAGTCTAAAGTGCAAAAGATCTCAACATATCAGTCATGGCCTCCTCTGAGACCAACTCAAGTAAGCGAAGAGCGCGCGCCTACCTGTCTTTGGTATGGCCTTGTTTTTGTTATTAAGTTTAATCGACTTGCTGATCATTGGAACACAAGGGTAGTAATCATGAAACATTCATAGGAAGGACGTTGAAAATAATTTAGAGAGACACGTGATCCTCCAGTTAAAGAAATGAGTAGGGTCTGTGAAGTCAGTCCAGTACTTATCGAACAACCTTTCCTTGGCTTACATTCATCTCGACTTTGACTTCAATGATCTGTAGTACATGGAGCAAGTAGATATACCGAGGCCTTTGCCGTCGTTTTGATTCCAAGCGCGTGGAAGAAACTGCATCTATTTATATACTAATGCACCACTATTGATATACGGTTAAGGTCAGGCGAGTCCAATATAATCCGCCACCAGGTTCAACACATGGACATACAGCCGCGTCTGGGCAATCAAACTAGGAAACTGCCTCGTAACATGCGGCTTCAGAACAGTGGCTAGCTGTGCCTTGGACTCGGCGCCGCGTGCAAAGGGCTCCAGTTTCTGGATCAATAGCCAGTTGCACGCCACGTCGGCCAACAGCGTCGACTTCTTGTCATCACGGACATTTGCAAGCGCGGCAGGGCGCTGTTCAATCTTCTCAGGGACGCGACTGACGTAGGTGCAGCGGTGCAAGACTCGCCAGGCCTTGGTGCGAGCATTGCCAGTCTCCTTGGCCAGCACCTCGCGCAGTGAGCGTAGGAGCCGAGCATTCGACTCGGGCGACTCTTCTAGCCAGACTGGGTCGATGACCTGCTCGAAGAATGTGTCGGTTGCCTCTACGCTAGGCTCTAGCCAGAAGCTCATCCACCTGAAGGCGTCGACAGCACCCGGCCTCTTGACGTACTTGCCTGTCTTTGGATCCTTGTGTCTAATATCCACGGGTGGAGGCGGCTGGGCGTCTAGCTCGAACCCCTCGTCCGAAGTCTTCTCCTTGGTCATGTTGAAGTTGAAGTGCGCGCTGTACATGGCGTCAACATCGACGGTGCCGAGTGAGTTGCCAAACGCCAGCTCCATGTCAAACGAAGCGCCGACGGATATCTTGGTGTTGAGGTTGCCACCGACCTCGGACTGAATCATGTCAAGTGTCGAGTTTGTTTCCTGGAACGTGCCGCCATCCGCTGTCCAGACGTACGAGTTGCAGATGTTTCGGTTGGTTCGTTGAGGCAGGCTCTCACCCTTGGAATAGAGGAGCAGCGAGTGACGGTCGAATTCGCCCTGCCGCTGTTCCTCGGCTCGGCGAATGCGCTCGCGGAGGGCATATGCCTCAACGGGCTTGTAATATGAAGCATCCTTGGGCGCCGAGGACATGACAGGGTAGTCTGGATCGTTGGTCAGGCCACGGCGGCCATCGAGACAGCCCTGCTTCGTGTAGGCGCGGTTGATCTCAAACGAGACTAAATTGCGGTCTTTAGGAATATCGGGGTTGGGGCGCATCTGGTAGGCGACGAGAGGCGCGATAGGACCACGCATCTGGAGCCGGAGCGCAAACAAGTCGGCGACCTCACTCTCGATGAGGGCAAGACCTGTGTTTGATGGCTCAAATTCTTCCTGGTCTGACTTGCTCGTGCCGTCTTCGTCTTCTTTCCAGACACCTGTCAGCTGGACGCCCATCTCCATGTTGACGTTTGTTGTCGAAGTCCGAACTTCGTTGTTGACCAAGCCGGCCGACACGTCGAGTGCAATCTTCTTAGCCACTTTGATCTGACCCGAGGTTGTCTCCGTCTCGACGCCCATGCCAGCACTGACCTGCCATTTGGCTCCGGCGCCCTTGACGAGAGATAGGTCAATGTCACTGACGTGCTCGAATCGCGAGCTGTATGTGTAGGTGCAGCGCTTGTTGTGGCGGAAGTTGATCGACGTCGTCGGGCGGCTGCTCGGTTCGATAAAGGTATCAACAGGGAGAGGCGGCGCGCCCTCGATGAAGCCGATGAGTGTTGGAGCAGTCTGAACCTGACCAACCCACTCAGTCTTGAGTGCGCCAATGCGGAAGCCAGTCACCAGACACCATTTACCGTTGTCATCGATGTACGAATACGCCCGCTTGAAGCTGCCTTCCATGGAGCCGCTGGCACTGACCTGAACGTCGCCATACTCGGCCACGGATGGTCCAGCGTAAGTCGTGACTCCTCGGGACTGGCCTGGGATGGCACCGAGTACGTGGTTGACGCAAGGAGAGTCGTGGCCGACGGGTGCCTCAGAAGCTATCTTGTCCGTTGCTGCTCCGAAAAGAGGCGTCAAGTGACAGCAGTTGACTGAGGCATCGAAGAGTATGGCATTGTCTCCTTGACCTGTGGTATCTGGTGATGTCTCGGCGGCTGCGTCATCAAAGGGCAGATAGACGGCCATTTCTGAGGGGATCTCAGTCAGGCGGGTATGCATCGAATCGCAGATGTTCTCTTTGGTTCGTGGTGCGTTCCAGATACGCAACTCGTCGAGCTCTCCACGGAACTCCTCGGCAAGCCCCAGGAAACGAGTCTGGTCGCTACCGCCAGCCACCAGAGCGTTTCCAAGCGTTAACTGACGCGGGCCTGCTGGAGCTGTTTGCGTTAATAAACTCCTGTGGGCGTCGCTTGGCTGTTGGTACTTGACACGGGTCGCGTTGACAAAGACGGAGAGCTGAAGGTCCGGTTTGTAAGGACTGAGGATCCAGCGGAGGTTGTCGCCCTTGAACTTGCCATGGTTCCGGCCCAGGTCGTCGACGAGACTGAAGCCGCTGGCATCGCGACACGACCACGAGCCGATGACGCCCTTGGTGTTTCCAGAAGCCTCCAACAGGTCTACGGCTAACTTCGGGGCTGGAATAGCCGACGAGTACAGTAGAATAGACCCGATGATGCCTTGCAGACCACGTCCTTGGCTCCACGATGCACCACCAAGACAGAGAGGAGCGTCGTTACCCTGCGCGGGGCCGTGAGTCTGCTGCGCTCCCGAGCTGTAGTCTAAGCTGATAATAGCCTTGGATTCAGCTGCCGTAATATCGGCGACGCTGTCGGACTTCAGCTCCATGTGCAGGCTTCCGTCGGACCGCCACGCGCGCATATTGACTAGTTGGTACGATCTGGGGGCCGAATTGTTTTTATTTATATAGGCGAGCTCACGCGAGACGAATACTTTGTATGCCTCACCTGGAACGAAAGCCTGATGTGATGGCGAGTAAAAGTTGCGCTCCCTGGCATCGTTGCCGCTCTCGTTGACGGCCCAGTACGAGAGCTGAAGCTGGCGGCTCGACGTGACTTTGACATGCATGGGCGTGGAGCCGCCGGCGCTCTCAGCCTTGACGAGAATAGTCTGGTCGCCGGAGCTGTCCTTGCTTAACTTGAGAGTGAAAGCCAGAGAGAAGTCAGAGAGGTTCCACTCGGCCGAGTTGCCCAAGTCGACGTAATCACTACCCGAAGACTCTAGAGCAAAGGTGTTTCGAGCCGAGCAGGAAAAGTGCGCCCACTCACCCAGTCTCAAGGTCGAGTGCTGGTTGACGAAGAAACCCAGGCCATTGACGTTTCCTACGAGGTCATATACGCTGCCGCCTGAGGGCTTCGGGACGCCGAGAACGAAGGTCTGCTGTTCCTTGGGCGAGCCTTCGGCACGAGGCGAGTGCTCCGAGGTGTAGGCAACTGCAATCGTGTTGTCTGAAGCACGTTCCACTTTGATCCAGCTTTCGAAGCAGATACCAGGACAAGGGGCAGTGGTCACTCCGTCTTCTAGCGATGAGTAGACGGTATTACCGTTTAGCCGCAGGGCGGTTGAACTCGACGGGGAGCCAAACGCTGGACTTTGGCCACTGCCGTTGATGAAGCTGGTTGCAGGTGCCTGGATCTTTGCGGTCATTGCTGCCGCAGCCTGGCCAGTGACGGTGACAGACGGAGACCAAGCCATGGTGACAAGACTGGAACCGAGTGAGAAGTCGCCGGGCGGCTTACCCTCGGAGGTTACCAGCGCTTCATACTCGTAACCTAGGGCCATGACTTCGGTGCTTTTCCCAGGCGGCTTCTTTGGCTTGTCGTCGCGCTGGAGAGATATAACAAGAGCCTTGTCCTCGGATTTAGCATCCTCCAAGACCACGTAGCTGCGCATGCCGACAGAAAGGTAAGTTCCTGCCGCGATAGGCTTGGTGAGAGCCTGCTCAAGAATAAGCTCCGTTGGCGGCGCCTGTAGGTTTGCGTAATTGTTTGTCTATTAAAATGTGGAATATTGGTTAGAGAGCGGACATTGGAAGAAGTATCGCTACACGATTTGGCGTGGCGTGTATATTACTTACTGTAACTTCTTCCAGCTTGGCCAAGCGGCCAATGGTATCTGCGGCCTCAACTTGGCTCTTACCGTTCAGGAGTGCGTACAACCCGTCTAGTTGCGCTGGGATGCCTGGGCAGATCTCCAGTTAGTACTCAACTCAAGAATCAGACAAATATTCTCCCAAGAGACCTATCAGCTCACCTCTCCATATCTCGACTATCTTCTTGTCGTCGCCCATATTCGCCGTCAGCGTGAGGTCGATAGCCACATGTGGTGGAGCCCATGGACACAACTCTGTTTGAAATACAACGCTCTTGGCCTGCCGCAGCTTACTCGTCGCAAGCAAGCCCTCGTGTCCACCGAGGATTGATGGCGGAACCACAGCGGAAACGATGCTGCGCGAGATGTGGTAGTTGAGGGCCGAGAGTGCACCGTTCCAGCGCCCTTGGGCCCTGAAAAAGATAGTCACGGTGCCCATGGCAGACTCGAAGGCGCACGGGGCCTCAGTCCCACACTCTCCAGCATCAAAGGCGAGGACGCCGCCAAACATCTCTACGCCTTGGCTTCCAACATAGAGGAGGGAGGTGGGCACGCGTGGCTCCACGTGACCCATCTTCGTGGGGAGGCTCAGAGACGGCAGAGGAATAGATGCTGGTGTGTCAGGGAGAGTTCCATCTGACAGCAAACCGAAGTCTAGGACAGCAAGACGCAGAGGCGAGTTGCCAGTATGGGCCACGAAGCATAGGAGCACTCTTGCACCGCGCTTCATGTGCTTCACTTCTGTCTCACCAGCGGACTCCTTGCCTTCTTTCTTCTCGGGCTTCTCCTCTGAAACGGCAACTTGCTCGTTGTAAATGGTGGCACCGATTCCACCTTTGATTTCTACAGAGCGCGGCAGACGAAGAACTCGTCGTGCGAGGCCGTAACTCGCCACCATTGGCGCAACGGCCTGGGCCCAGATATCCGGCGGCATCGAGGCGTCTTCAATTGGACAAACGCTTAGCTCGCGGCTGTTGAGAGTCGAGTCAAAGGCGATCGTGCCTGATTCTTCATCAAAATGCCAGCATGACTCCAGGTCGGGCTCTAGGCCTGTGGCTCGCTTGGATATCTTGGCTTTGATGCTGGCCGGGTGAATCGGATGCCTCCATAAGCGCACTTCGTCGATGATTCCGACGAAGCTACTACAAGACTCGTTTGCCTGGAATCCGAGACCTGTGAACTGACCCGGCTTGACTGGAGATGTGACAGCGCCGGCAGCCACCCCGTTTATGATCAGGGTGTACGTCTGAGTGACGGTGCTGTAAGTGATGGCAACATGATTCCACGTATCAGTCTTGAGACTCGTATCAGAAGCGACGAGGACTTCATCTTTCTCTGACACGCGAAGCACGAGCCGAAACTTGTCATCAAGTAAAGCCCAGGGGCTACCATCGGTCGCCTGAGAAAACAGACACATAATTGAGTCCGTTGCGTCTTCCTCTGGAGCCTCTGGGTTGACCCAGGCTTCCAGCGTGAAGCCGTCGGCCAAGCCCGTTAGATCAATATCCTCTCGGAGACGAAGCTGTACCTCTCCGTTCAGACGAATTGCGCGCTTTGATGCAGGTGTTTTTGGTAGAATTGGAACTCTTCCCTCGTTGCATGTTCGGCCATTATCATCTCTGGAAGCTGTGCAAGACCCCGGACCATTTGCAAATACTTTTCCATGCTTGTCTGAGTCGCAGGTATAGTACACGTGTCCGTGAAGGTCAAATAGGCCATCGGACGCAACATCGGTAGTCAGACACTCGATCTGGCCTGACCTGCGAGAGTAGGCAAATATGATCCACCTAGCAACGTCGTTGATGACGGTGGGCGCTCTTAGCACTGCAAATCGACCATGCGCAAGGTCCTGGACGAAGCGAAGCGAGTGCGTCGGCTCATAAAAGTTGTTATCATTGATGTCCCGGGCACGGAGCGTGTCTTGCTCGTTAAGCGGGATCTGTTTTTGCCGGCTACGCTGGTATCTGGCCTCTAAAGGCTGACTGAGCGTAGTTCCAACGAGTGTAAAACGGTCACAGAGCAAGTTGCCGTCCACTGGAGGTTTACCAACTTCGTTATCTGTCATGTACGGGTTTGGTGATGCATTGGCTGCAGATACACCTTGGCGAAACAGATACACATATCGCCCATCAGAGAGCACCTGGAAGTCGGTGACGTCTGGATCCATCAGACAAAGAGAAGATGAGAGCCATGCGTTGAGCTTGTCCTTTTGGCTCAGCGCACGAACGGCCTTGCGGTTGCTGCGATCCACGGCTGGGATTTCGTAGACGGGGACCGCTTCTTCGCCAATGACTCTGACCTCTGATGGAAACTGGAGTATCTTGACATTTTCGAACCAGCACTGTGAGTCGAGCTTGTCGGCTTCCTTTGTTGCTGACGCCTTTGCCTTGGCAGACTGGTCTTCCTCCTCGGCGTTCAAGATGGAGTAACCGAAGAATAGCGAGCCGTCCCCGGCTTTACCTAGGGCCACGGCAATGGTGATACCATTATGTGTGACGAGCCGAGTAGAGAGGTAGCGACCGCTCGACTGAGCAGAATAGCGGTTTAGATTAGGAGCGAGGATATCTTGAAGAGACATGATTGCATGTGGTGAGTCTTACCCCGTGGATGAGGAGTGACCCATGGACTGGTGTCTGGTGATGAAGGTTTCTCGATGCGTATCGAGGGGTTACTATACGGCGGTTGGCGTATGTCAGTCAACACGGCTGTAGTCCTCGCAAGCGGCCACTCTTCAAACCCTTGTAGGAGCTGAAAGAAACAAGTTCAGAACTATCGGCTTGGCCTTTCCAGCAGTGGCGAATTGTGAGTCTGGTCTCGAACTCCAAGCCTTTATGGAACGGTACGGACGGGTGCCAACCACAGGGACTAACACTTTCAGCAGTAGTGCCAATAGTCCGTCGCTAGTTCGAGATATTGAGCCCTGGCGGGCGCAGCCGCACAGTGTAGCAGACACGGAGACAACTACCGTTTCAGGCTGGCAGCTGGACTAAAGCCAGGCCCCATCTTGAGGCAAATATTGGCATGCTCAGCTAGCCTCTTTCTAATCAACCTCCCTTTACGAGTCACTTGACGAATGCCTAGGCGCTCTAGATTGGCCCAAGAATACGTGCCCTCGGTCTCTCAAGCTGCAGGCCATAATCACGCGGCAGAACCCTGACACGGGTCTGAGCAGGGAGGGACGAGCGGCTTGTCTGTATAAGATGGCGGGGTATTAAAATCTACCATCCTAAGACCATCGAGAGCCCCCTAGAGCAGCAGTCGCCATCATCTCTTAGACATCAACTTTCCATCATCTTGAGCCATATCATCACTTCTCACAATCGACAATGAGTAAACCAATCGGCAAGGGCAAGTTCGGCAGAGGACAGACCAGGTTCGGGAGGAAGGGTCACGAAGCATCTGACGATGATTTGAGTGATGGCTTCGGTGACGATAAAGAGACTGGGGGCCACGCATCATCGACCAGGTCGGCTGGAGGCCAGTCGAGACGCGACTTGGTCGACGATGATGAAAATGATGATGACAAGACAAAAAAGACTGGCGCCTCGGCCAAGTATTCAAAGAAGAAACAGACAACGAAGCCGAAGCAAGGAGGTGGCGGTGATGACGAGGATCCAGAAGCTGGTAGTGGGCCTGAGGTTGATGTCGACGACCAGGTCGAGGACAAGAGTCTCACAGATGACCCCGAGGAGGCGGCGGACAACATCACGCGGAGCTTCATCAACGCTGGCATTCGCCCGCCACCTAAGCTGCGCCGCCTCGGTAAAGTCAGACCCGAGGATGTTGAGGCCATCGCAGACGAGGAAGTCGATGCCGGTGAGGCTGACCCTGCGTTTATCGAGGGCGTCCAAGAGGCCATGGATGAAGTCGAGACGAACATCCGCAACATCACTTTAAAGACCAAAGGTGTCAGCGATCAGAGGCGCACCGCCATATGCATAGACAACACTGAGACAGCCGAGAAGTTCACCGAGGCACTCAAGATTGTCGTCAGTGACGGTGAGGTCAAGGCTGCCCTCGCCAAGGCGGGCTTGAAGATTGGATCCGTTGGCATCCGGGTCCTCGCCGCTATCGGTGGCCTCGCCATCGTCGGCGTGGGCTGTTTTCTCACCATTGTCTCCCAGAAGGAGGCACCCGCCAAGATTGCGTCGTCCATCGCCTCACAGGTCGTCAGCGCCGGGGAGTGGGTGGACGATAAGGTCGAGCAGAAGTTCGAGAAGAATGCCTTGAGGAAGGCCAACGCTCAGGAGCTGATAAGGCTCATTGGTACGAACGAGGAAGCTGTGGAGAGGGAAAGGACAATCACCCCAGAAGCGTTGAGAAAGTATGGAGAGTTCAAGCTGATGGTTGCGGCCATGAACGCTCAGAAGCAGGCTGCTGGGGAGGGTTCCGGGTGATCGACTGAGGCTGTGAGATGGATTAGCCAGGACGATGATTGATCACTAAGAGATAGATAGTATAATTATATCTTGCTTAACTAGTTGAAAGTTGCTGCTGAAACAAAAGCACGATGACCAGTGTACATTTCTCAACCAAAGACAAAAGACAAAGGAAGCAAGTCTTCTATGTACAACTTGCAATCTGGCTTGCTGAGGTCAACACTAACTTCATCAAGTGTCATGACAAGACGTGAATGTAGTATCAGTCATCCGAGACATCGAGCAAAAGAACTTAGGATTTCAGAAATACACCTGGCCGTGAAATTGCATTGCGCTTTAAAACTGCCTACAAAATAGCAAAATAACATCCGCTGCACAGATGAAATTTGCTCTCATCCTCCCACGTGTTAAAGATCCCCTCTATCTTGCTCTCATCCCAATTCGCGTCCATATTGAGGCGGACGTTACTGTAAGGATGCACATCAATGTGCGAATAGGCGATAAACATCTTCGAGGGGCGTCTACGCATGGGGCTGCTATAGTACTTGGTGGCCCGCCCAACGCGTGTCATGTTAGGATCAAACGGGTGGTCGAGGGTTCCCGACCGGATAGTCCACTCGTCCGGCTCGTGTGCAATCCAGGAGGCGGAGATGTTGAAGATTTGAGTGTCTAGTGAAGAACTGCTTAGCCTATGCATGCGTGGCTGATGTGGACAACAAAGGAGGTAGTGGACAAGGGTAGAGGGCAAGGGTAGAGGGAGACTTACCATCCCAGGTCTTCATGTTCACTGTAAATCCGTTTCTGTCAATGTTCGAGGCGGACACATCAATGCGGATGTACCTTCCTTTGACAGTGTCAAGCCCCGTGATAAAGACAACCACGTTCGGCGTCTTGTTGAACGGCCTGGAGAAGTTCTCGCGATACGAACGCTCATTTCCACCAGACAAATGGTGCCACTCGACGCGGCCAGTCTTGACTCTCTGATCTTCCGCTTCGAACGAAAGAACGTGGTACGAGGCATCAATCAGGTGCGTGTCAGCCCAAGTTCCCACTTCCCAGGTATATCCTGCCTTGTGCTGGACGCTCGTAATGTTGGATCGGATGCGGAAGTTACCATTAAGGCCCATGTCGAGTCGGCAGAGGCCAGCCACAATGTTACTCGTCTGCCCTATCTTGAAATACCAATTTCCAAGCGCTGTGCCGTTCCATCCCTCGCGGAACCCATTGAGATCCCTGGCACTGTAACGGACCAGCCATGGGTCCGGCCATGAAGGATATAGCGAGCGTAGGAGGTTACGGGCCTCGTTGTCGACGACGCGACCGCCCTGAAGCAAATCAGCGCCGTTTCTACTCAGCGCCGCGGGGAGATCATAACGCATGATGGACTGGCTGTCCTGCAGCTGAGAGCAGCCAGTCGCAGACTGAAGCATGCCAGCATAGTAAGAGCCGCATAACTTTTCAAGTTCGCCTGCATTGCATGGCAAGGTCTGGCTCAGGCCAGCATGTGGTCTAAAGGTACGTGAGTTTACCGAGTAGAGTGCGATGCGCGCAGTGGGATATGCACTTACAGTCCCAGCGCATGGCCAAATAGATGCGCAGCCAACCTCTTGACGTACGCGTGCGAGTATACCGCCCTGCTGTCCTTCCAACCCCCAAAGTTGAAGTTCATCGTCGGTTTCGACTGGTCATACAGACGCGCGCGAGCTCCAACGCAGCTCCAGCTCGGTACGTCAGTCCGGAATGAAATGCGGATATCTGAGGCGCTGTTGGCAGACACCCATTGCACTGTCAACGTCTCACCTATGCCGTTCATCCATTCGTTGATGACGGATCTGATTATGTCAAACACCCAGCCCGGTGCGGCGTCGTTTGACAGGCTCGCGATGCGGACCTGGGAACCAGAAGGCCATGGCACGACGGAGTCAATGCTGTCGCCGTAGCCTCCGAAGCTTGTCTTGGGGTCCTGAGGGCTGCCAGGTGCACAGAACATCACCGGCACCTTGTGTGTGTACGCGACAACGGATGCCACAGTGGTGGCCATGTTGGACTCGAGTCGATGTTCGTGATGAAACGTTCGGAAGTACAGCACGCAAAGCAGACGAAACCTTTTGAGAGCCTCCCTCGGTCCTTGGTAGCCCCCACTGAGAAGATGCGAATCGAGACGAGGTCCAGGCGGACACAGGTGTCCCTGGCCATGCCATTTCAGCTAGACTTATGGAGGCAATTGCCGCCGCTTTCGCCTGCATGGGCTCCAGAACCCAGCTGGCAACTAGCGTTTCAATAAACAGGCCTGGAGCGGCCGTCGGTCGTGGCTGTAAATGTCAAGCTGCTCTCAGCCGCACGAGACCTCACATGGGGTTGCTTTTCCTTGGCTGCGTCCCATTCCTAAACAGGCCTATTGATTCTGTGCGAATCTTCCACGTCTCACACGGTGGATGAAAGTGGAAACACAAGCGCCTACTAACGTTATGTTGCTCTCTTAATCGGGACAGCGCTAGGAATCCTGCAGCCAGGGATGTTGATGGTCTCGACCTGGAATCATTGGCTCGCCACTCACATTGCTTCGTCTATGTGATATGCGAGGTCTAGACGGTGGCCGCTGCTTGTCTGTATCTGATTCTGAGTGTTCAGCTGACATTTGTTTTTATCCTGAATGACCTATCACAATTCAAATTGTTGACACGCTCAGGCCTCCTCGCACTTTTCTTGGTACCTGGGTATTATCTGAAATAGAAGGCCTAGATCGAAGATTACCAAGGAGTGTCAATGTCAATAGTTTGCTGCATATCTTGTTTTTTCTCCATGAGTCCATGTCGATAGTTCCTATCCGTAGGCCAAGGCAATATTATTTATGGGACATGCAGCAGCGCCGGTTCTTAGTGAGCCTAGACTAATCCAGGCCTCAGCGACGTGAAGCTCGATGAGGCGTGAATTTTTTTTTGAATCGATATAGAGATGAATTTAAAATAAAATAAGGGATCCAATGACAACACAAACTGCATCTTACGGTTATAGAGGTTGCGTCTAATCCATGTAACCTCTAGCTAGCTTCCCACCTAAGATGGCATTATTTCGATGCGGGCCCTCATCAGTATACGAGATCGGGCACTCTCCAGATGTTGGAACGGTCGCTAAGATATGTAGAACTTTGCAAGGTCCATCGCTCTTGAACAGATAGACGTCGCTCGCCCAAGCGTACGTTGACATAAACGGGACCATGGTTACTTGGTGGAATCATTTCTCTTGGAAATAAGCCCTATCAGCAAGTCTTCAAGTCAACAGTCCCCAGGGCATATTGTTTGCTGTTTGAACATTGCTATGGACACAATAGATGACATGAAAACGAGAGGAAGAAGGCGTAGAATGCAACAGCAATGGGTCGCGGGTGAATAAGTACAAGCGGTCAACTACCTTGACGCTCGGCGTTGTTACAGGCTCAATCAGACTGGGGATATCTTGTGCTTGGCTCAGTCAGGTCGTTACCTACAGACTTCACTGAAAGTGTCAACTTTGATTCCAGTTAGCAGCGAGAAGAGCAGTAAATTGAATATTAAAAACAATGCGGATTATTTTCCATCAACCCAAAATCGTTCTAGGGCGTCCTGACGAACCTCATACGCCCAGTGGTGACACGTCTGGTGAACCACTGGGCTCACATCACCGACCTCTTGATCATGCTCATCATCATCAGCGAAAACGGTGCGTATTCTCAAAGCCACATATTTCTTGAGCAGAGTCCGTCGCCAACGACCCGTCTCTCCTACACATCTTTTCCAACGACCGATCTGGCGCTCATCATCGGCGCAACGACGGCCCATCCAATAGCGGCAGTACCATTGGAACCAACCTCGGATATCGTGCTCATGAGCGATCCAGCCAGCTGCCTCCCATTCCTCGATGCTTTGTCCACATGCGACGCCGTACTTGTTCACCTCGGGGTTGTACGAGGCGGAGGTGAGGTATGTGTTCACATCTAACCCAGTTGTCCACGACGGTGGAAGCTCTCTCCAGTCGTCTCGTACCGTGATACCAAGATGCTTTGAAAACAAGGGTCGCCAGTATGATCCACCGAAGCTTCCCTCGCGCATGATCTCCTCGGGTGACTTGTTGGGGAGGAAATCAGGATGCGAGGTGAAGTGATACGTTCCAGCAGCGTCGCGGATAGGCTCGTCAGCCTCAGGCTCCCATGCCGTCCATTGAGCTATGATAGACTGGAAGTCTTTGGAGGGTTCGGCGCCAGGTCCATGATCTATGTTCGATGCTGACGGAACTCCCTTGGCACTGGCAGCTTGACTTCTCTTTACTTTCACGCCAGGAGCACTTCTGAGTGGGGTAGATATTTTATCTCCGTCGTGGCTATAAGTTGGTCTTGTGCTTCCTTCGGCTATACGTTTGGACTGTCGTGTAGGAACACGAGGTGAATGGGTTTTCCTTTTGGTGCTTTTGCTACTTGTCGAAGCCAGAGGTTCATTCTTGGCGCTTATGGGTCTTATTTGTTGAAGAAGAATCTCGTTTTTCTTGATATTTTGTTGTTGACGAGTTGCAAAGTCTGACATGGAGACGGTTACGACGCGTATCCCACTGCGAGTATCAAGTTTGAGATGGTAAACAGAATGAAATCTATGGTGAGTAAAACTACTAATGCACTACGTCATCGCTGCTGAGCACGGTCACCTGACAACTAGTAAGTCTGTCTTTGACTATCATGCCTGATCTGCTTAGTCTATTTCGTGCTCAGTCTATCCACCATTTCTCATGGTAGTCTCTCAGATCACACTCGCCGTCCAACGCTTCTGGTCTCAACCAAGGCGTCATATCAACGTCTGATTTGTCCTCAGCTGCCTCGATATCCTTAATCGTCCACCCATTACCTAGCCATCCAAATCGGTTGCCTTGTGGATTGGAATATGTATACTCAAAATCCTCCCAGCGAGGCTCTTTGCGCACCAGGTTGACGTGTGCGGCACTCCCTGGCCATATGCCGTGGATTCTACCTCCCTTGATGCCACCATTATACCAAGAGCTGCAGTGCTCGCTCATTACAGTCCTGGGAAAGAAGGATTCACAGTATGCTCGGAAATCTCGAGTGGCAGCTTTGGTCGGTGCCAGCGTACTTATACCCTGAGTAGAGACCTTGCGTAGCACCTTGGCGATCCAAGTGATTTGCCTTTCTACTGAGTGGCACAAAGTACCCGCCGGACCAGTAGAGTTGGGCCCTAGGATGGTGAAGAAATTTGGAATCTCTGGAGCGGCAAGACCAAGATATGTATCTGGAAAGCCGGGCTTACCTCCAGGTCTCCAAGCTGTTTGGAGATTGATTCCGTTGCAGATAACGGGAAACTGGGTGCTGAAGCTGACATCATGGCCGGTGCTGCATACCACAGCATCGACTTCTCGATGAGTTCCTGTGAGGAATTAGCTCCATGTTCTCAAATGTATCAGAGCTAGCCATACCATCAACCGTCCGGATACCTGTTGCAGTAAACTCCTGTATGGGGGTCTCGATATACGAGACATTATCCTGAGTTAGTGCCTCTAGGTAGCCTGGGCCAGGCGTCAAGCGACGACAGTTGGGCGGAAACTCGGGAATGAACTTGCTCGCCACCTCTGCATCGCCACCCAAGCGCGCAGTCATCAGCTTGGTGATCGACTTGCGTGCCTCTTCATTCCGGCTTTCGCCCTTGAATATTCCACCAAAGCGTCCAAATAACCTTCCTTCAAGACTTTTACGAAACTTGAGATACTCGTCAGGCCCTTCTCTCGCCTTTTGGATTCCGTGCGCCACAACGTCCGCCAGGTCCTCACCCCCAATGGGTGCAGCCACCCATGTCTTACTTCGAGCATAGTGATCTATATGTTTGGCTTGCTTTTGCAGTTGTGGAAGCACTTGAATACCGGAGGCACCATTGCCGATGACTGCAATTCTCTTGTCATGTGGCTTGTCGAGTGCCGGGTTCCAAGCCGAAGTGTGACAGAGAATACCCTTGAACTCGCCCATTCCAGGATAATTTGGCATCCTAGGGTCACTGAAGTGCCCAGTGGCTGTGACGAGAAAGTTGGCTTCATCTACAAATACGCTCTCGCCAACTTCAACGGTAATCAACCACTTGGCTTTTGCGTCAGACCACTCGGCTGACTTGACTTTATGTCCAAGGCGCACATATTTCTCAACGCCGAATTTCCTCGTTACATCTCTCCAATATTGTTTGATTTCGGGACCAGAGGCGTAAGCCTCAGTCCATGAGTCTGTTGGCGCGAACGTGGACTGGTAGGCGTGCGCAGGAACATCACACCTGACACCAGGGTAAATGTTTGAGTGCCATACACCACCCTGAGGTAGAGGTCTTAGCCATAAAATTCACCCTAATTCGCAGAATATCAGCTTACAAAATCGTCATTTCTTTCGTATATCACAAGGTCGAGTCCAGGAACTTTGGCTGGCAATAAAATGCCTGCGGTAATGCCGCTGATCCCAGCTCCTACAACTACAACTTTGATCGAAGAAACATCGTCAATAGCATGATCCTCAAGTTCTAGTGGTGGAAAGATGGTTCGGAGATTAGACCCGATCGTGGTATGGTCTTCTAAAGATTCTCCTGGGGGTGTAGGCGGATCGGCCGAGGGTGACATTGTGGAATAAAACAACAGGCTAGAGCAGGTCTCACAAGGCGCTGGTATTGTATCGAGAGCTTTGACAAAGCTTGCGTACAAAGAGCATATATAAACGTGGCTACGTCTATTGCCATGCAGCGGAGGTCGTGGCCGAGATCGGGCCTCTCAATCAAGCGTGATTTATAATGTGCCAAGATTTGCTGTCTCATCGCCATTCTCATGGCCTATCACAACATTTAGCAGCCACCAATCGACGATCCAGCATTTTGAGCCATCTGTACCATCATCCTCCGCGTCAAGCTCACGGGATTAAGCCTCGGCTAATGATCCTTCTCTATTACAATAATAACCAAGAAGTCTAGGTAGTTCGAGAATCTGGTTACTTTGTCCTTGCAATTGCACCAATCCCATAACACAATGGCAGAGCCTAAACCGTCCGTCGTACCCAAGAGACGGCTTTTCTTGAATGCGTTTGACATGTTCACGCCGAGCCATTTGAGCTTTGGACAATGGGCAAGGGATGACAACCAGGCATCCAACAAAACCGAACTTGGTTATTGGGTTAATCTTGCCAAGATACTCGAGAGAGGGGACATCACCAGCCTGATTATAGCTGATACATATGGTCAGCACGATGTTTACAAGGGCGGTGCTAACACCACTATTGAGACATCATGTCAATTCCCTATGGGAGACCCAACAGCAGTAGGTATCTCCAGCCTCCACACAAGCGTTATCAAGCTGTTTCTCATATCTACTGTCACAGCCAGTGACTGCAATGGCTACCGTCACAAAAAAGCTGGGATTTGTCGTCACCGGTAGTACCAGCTACGAGTCGCCTTTTGTTGTAGCCAAGCGCTTCTCGACCCTCGATCATCTGACGAAAGGGCGTTTTGGCTGGAACATTGTTACGTCTTTTAAAGAATCTGCAGCGAAGGCAGTGAGTCAGGTTTTGTACCAATCCGATCTATGTCGCTAATAAGTCTGTGAGGTCGGTTTGCCTTATGTGGAGCACGACGCAAGATATAAGATTGCCGACGAGTACATTGAGATACTCTATAGGTAGCTTATGTCAATACCCGCTCGCTTCAGGTTGAATGTTGACTTGTCACAAGGCTTTGGGAAGGCTCGTGGGCAGACGATGCGCTCAAAAAGTCGTCAGAGACAGGCATGTTCGCAGACCCTAGCCGTATACGGTGGGTAAAGCATGAGAGCGAGAACTTTTCCCTGAATGCTCCTCACATATTGAGCCCATCACCACAGCGAACGCCGTTTCTTGTACAAGCTGGGACATCATCGTAGGTCACCGTCGGAAGAAGATGTCTTTTCAAAGCATAAACTGATCCATGATAGAGCCGGAATCGACTTTGCTGCAAAACATGCCGAAGCTGTCATGGTCGTTGCACCCTCACCTCACATCCTAGCTCCCAGAGTTGCAGCCATTCGCAAAAGAGCCGTTGATTTTGGCAGAGATCCATCACATGTAAAGATCTTTGCAGTCGTCACCCCAATCATAGGCAGAACTACAGAGGAGGCCAATAAAAAGTATCAGAAAGCTCTTGAGCATGCAAATCCAGAGGCAGGATTAGCTTTTTATTCCGCCAACGCCGGTATAGACTTGTCCAAGTTTGATCTTGACACCGAGATCACGGCAGAAGATGCCAGTATTGACGGGCGAGTTCATTCCTTGGCAGACAGTCTCAGGTATCGAGGTACTGATGTTGGGCCACGCACACCCCGAAATCTTGGTAAAGAGGTAGCAATTGGAGGAACCGGGCCTGTTCCCGTGGGCTCGCCTGCTGAAGTAGCCGATTTTCTGGAGGAGTGGGTCAAGGTGGCCGATCTTGACGGCTTTAATATCGGTCATGTAGTCAGCCCGGGGAGTTTTGAAGACTTGGTTGATCTGCTGGTACCTGAGCTAAGGCGTAGAGGCATCTATGGCCCTCAAGGCGAGAGCGGCACGATTCGTGAGAGGGTTTTTGGCTCGGGCCACTCAAGGCTATTGAGCGACCATCCAGGAAGCAAGTTTGCCTTTGGAAGAGAGTATCAAAAGAAATAACGTGTTGTATCAAACAGTCTCAGTCTGTGGAGCGGAGGTCCCCCGCAGCGTTAGCACTCGGCTACCACTTGATATTTGATAACGAGTAATAATGTTAGCGCGCGACAAGTTGCGATCGCAGTGCCTAATATTCGTGATCATGCTTGGATCACAGTGGCTAACAATACTGTAGACAGACCCAGTTTATCTCGGTTGAATCCCCTAGAATTCTACTTCACGTACATGGGCCAATCCAAGATGTCGCGGTGAAGCTGATCAGGACAAGCATAACATTACTTGCTGTGCAGCAATGATCGAATCGAAATCCTACATGATGTGCTTTGCTCGCTTACCTGGCGAATTCGACGTTGGTAACCTCATATCTACGCTCTATTACCACCAAGGTGGGGACAACAACACGCATACCCAGTACATCCCGGGGTTTCTTTGAGCTACACGTAGCTGTCGCCATTTCTATTGCAGTCACACAATAAGCAGGGTAATGTTACACCATATGAGCCACCGAACAAGGCGAACCGAGATCGGCCAACTAATTGACCAGTGAGCCTCCTCTCCCCATACCTATCATCTCTGACCAAATATTAGGAGACACTGACACCTGTTGCAAGAGTCACAAGATCGAGAAAGAATTTTATCTATCGAATATGTCTTCAGACCCCATCACAAGTCTTAAAGGACCACCCGAATCTATCGACGTTGTGGTTGAGGATGACCCAGCACCACGGACAGGATGGAGACGCATTCGCGAGGTCATTTGGGATGGACCACGGCCTGAGGAGGAGCGACGATTAATTCAGAGGCTGGATTTACATCTAATGTACAGCATCCTCACATGCAACTTCACTCGCTGTTGTGCAAAAGGTTGACATTTTATGTGATAGGTCTTGGGCGACGTTTGGCTACTTTATCAGGCTCCTTGATTCAAGCAACATCAGTAAGTTTGCAGGCATCTCCCTCATGAACTAGACTAGCTGCTAGCCATGACAGCCAACGCCTATGTGAGCGGCATGAAAGAGGACCTGAATTTCCAAGGAAATCAGTATAATCTACTACAGACCTTTTTCACCTGCGGATATCTTTCCAGCCAGATCCCCTCGCAGTTCTTGTTCACCAGACGTGAGTTTATGATACTGTTTGTCTAGAAACTATCTAATCGATACTCTCAGTCCGTCCGTCTATATATCTCCCTCTCGCAGAGCTGGCCTGGACGATTCTCACTTTCTGTTTCGCAGCGGTCCAAAACGTTAAGACTGTTTTTGCGTTGCGCTTCATATTAGGCATGCTGGAAGCGCCATTTGCGATCGGTGTTCTTACCATTATGGGCAGCTGGTATACCCCAAGCGGTAAGTACATACATCACCAGTGCCCCATTTGCTTTGGATGCTCATCTTACGCCTACGTGCTAAATAGAACTATCAAAGCGTATCGCCATTTTTTACTCAGCCAGTTACGCAGCCAGCATGTTCAGTGGATACTTGCAGGCTGCCATCTATAAGAACCTTGACGGCGCTCACGGGTTGCCCGGTTGGAGATGGCTGTTCATCTTCTGCGGTATCATCTCCATCTGGGGTCCTCTGTGGGGATTTTACGCTGTTCCCGACAACCCGTTCAAGACAAAAGCCAGATGGATCTCAGAGGATCATCGCCAGAAACATATTGCCCGAATGCAAAAGATAGATCGTCGACAGCCTGAGCCACTGACATGGGCTAAGCTCAAGAAGATCGTGACCCATTGGCCACTATATGTCTTCTCGTTCACACTCATGTCAGCCTGTCTGAGTTTGAGTCCTTTGCTGTTAACTGGGCTAACGTATCAACATAGCACCCATTGCGTCGTGACGCAGCCTCTCAATTACTTTTCAGTCTGGCTGAAGTCTTTGGATAGGTTCTCGGTCTATCAGATTAATCTTTTTCCTACTGCAGCACAGGCTGTTGGATTGGTCACCACTTTGATCTATTCTTGGTTCTCAGATGGACTAAATAAGCGTTGGCAGATCCTTATTGTCCCAGCCGTAAACCTCATCCTGGTAAAAAGCATATATGCTCGATGCTAACACTTCTCAGGCGATCAACTTCGTAGGAATGGTCATTGTAGCTTCTGGAGCCCCTTACGCAGCGACGTTCTTTGGATATCTAATCAATGCTGCCTCTTGGGGTTTCTGGCCCGTCGTCTATGTAAGTATCACCTTGGGTGCATGATCGAAACTTGACTCAAATTGTGTGTCGACAGGCATGGGCGATCGAGATACTGCACAAAGACATGGAAGAACGAGCAATTGTCATTGGAGTAGCACAGACTTTAGGGCAAGCCTTCATTGCTTGGGTTCCCGGTACGTTGGCATCCCATGCGAACATGGCCCGAGCAAACTTTTGTACTAACATAAAATCTTCAAAGTCGTCATCTTGGACGTCAGCAAATATGCCCCCAGTTTCCACATGGGCTTCAGCATCATGAGCAGCATTTCAGTGCTACAATTCTCCAGCGTCTTTTTGATCAGATATATGGCAAACCGCGAGAGCGCCAAGAAAACCTTTTCCCAGCATCTTGAAGGAAGCAGGGAGGAATCGTGTGACTAATCACATTGGAACCAACGGTTAAGTGCCTGTGCAATATGAGCAACCTCACGCCAAGATGTGTAGGAGAGTGTTAACCATAGAAGGATGACCGCTCTTAGCTAGCTCAGGTAGCCAATATACCACCACTCACACGCAACCTCACGCGTCCGCACACGTCCAAAGATAGTCAGGAAACAGTCGCATTTTTAAAATCATTCAGCTCTTGACAGAAAAGCCTGCTGTAACTGCGTATAGCTCATTCGCGTCAAGCCACAAGGCCTTGAAGATAGCGTTTGCTGTTCTGACTTCTTGTGCGGCCAGATTAGCTTCATTTTGCCGACACTTCAATCATGTTTGATGAGCTCCTGATAGTCCTATAGGAAATTTGACCCTATTTGCAACAGTAAGCTTACGTGAGACATAAGAACAAGCATTAATGCTATCCCAGTCAGCTTACCTAGGGCAAAACCAGACCTATAAGAGACATCACATTTCTTTTTGGAAGGTTTAAAAAACATAAACACTTTGGAATCATTATCCCTCCAGTATTCAGTGCGACTTATCACACCTTTTCATCGACAGCTCTCAGCAACCAAGAAGGCCATATTATCATCAGTTATTATCATAATTAGCAATGCCTGACTTGCTATCAGCAGATACTGAAAAGGCCCAAGCCCTGGCTATCGTAAACGATTTTCACGAATACTTCAGCAATCCCCTCCCTTTGGTGGAAGGTTCACGCTATACCATACCACACGCCAGAATCCTAGTTCAGCTGCCGCCAGAGATGGGAGGTCTGAAAATCGAGAGCTTCACCGACATGTACGAGCGTGTTAGCCAGTTCCTTGCACAGGCGCAGCAGGAATCAGGAATGAAAGGCTTTGGGCATCGTTTGGCGGAGCCCAAGGCAGAAGTATGGGTGTCCGGCAATATTGCCGCTGTACTTGTGGGCTGGTCCGCCTTCATGGATGGTCGCGGTGAATTCGTCCATTCCGTCAACATCTGCACCTTACACCGCCTGCCGAACGAACACTCTACCAACGAGAACCCGTGGCGTATTTCAGGGCTCGTCGACATGGAGCATCTACCGGGTGACGCCCCGACTCCGCCGATGGAGACCGGTCCCTTGTCGGAGATCATCGCCCCGTTCGAGGCTTTGCTCGCTTGTATCAAAGCGCGAGACTGGGAGGCCATTCCACCACTGCTGCTGCCAGGCGCAGCGGCCACGATATCGAAAGGGTCTCAAGTCCCAAGCACACTGATGTGGCCCGAATTCATAAAGCGGCTGCAAGTTGAAGCCGAGAGCGGCCCGTTCGTCGAGAAGAAACTGCTCGACTGCGAGGCGCGACGTTGCGGCGACTTGGCTTTTGTATGGGCACCATTTATGCTCATAGTTGACGGCCGTGAACACGCCAATGGAGTTGACGTCTGTTCGTTTAAGCTTATAGAGGGACAATGGGTTATTGGCGGTCTCTATGAGACAAGCTTTACTAAGTAGGCGAACAGTTTGCCGGGAATCAGGATTGTACTTATCAAGACATTTAAGTTTTAAAATCTAGGTTGGGATTTCCTTTACGATCATTACATGCTGTTTCGACCTGTAAAGGGGCATCGTGTAGCAACTCGAGGATTGTGACATCTTTTGCTAGATTACCACGAGATGTTATGCTGTTCTGTCTTTTTGAGTAAGTAGATGTCACTTCGACAAGTGGAAAAGCAAAGAGCCCAATGTTGTACCTGTGTGAGTGCACATTTCCGTGAAATCAAAATAAAGTTCCTCCTTCTGGCTGCATGACCAACCATAAAGAGCACAATCATCAGTTTAAAAGGGAGACACTTAAGCAATATTAATAACTGCTGGCCTGATCGAAGAATTTGCAGGCCAAATTATTATCAATGAATTATGATGATGGCGCTATTCATGAGACAAGAATTGCAGGGTATGCAAAATTCATGCTTACGGACTTCCCAACCTTCTCGAACGTCCTTTACTTGCCAGCATTAGTTGCTCGAAATCACCGAGAATAGCTCTGCTACTGTTCATGTCAGACTTGCGAGCTACCTTGAATCACAACTGAGGGGTTTGAAGTAACCAACTTGAGTACCTAATCATTCATTTACAGCTCTTTCTGCCCTGATCTTAGCTAATTTCTCTCTGCATCTGATATTTCGGTTCAAGTGGAATTAAATCTAACTGAAAAGTCCATCTGTGGTTTGTGTGAGCACAAAGGATTTCTTCTTGCTGCAATGATGGCCAATATACTCATCCTTGTTGACTCCATTGAGACTGATTTCTTGAGGCTTTAGTCATTCCTGCTGGAAAGTTTTTAGAGTTCACGGGGTGGTTGAGAAGCACGATGATGTCTCTCACTCTACAGGCCATCAGTTCCCTATAAACCGAATCCGCAACCCTATGCCCTTCGGAGCTTGACGATCACGTAGTAACTAGCGGTATGTCTGCTACCAGACATAGTCAGCTTTCACAACTGTACTTTGCACACTGCAGAAAAATCACTCGGATATGCGGTGCTGTGCTTATGTCGTGGATAGGCTCATTATACTGTCGAAGTAAGTTGACGTTCCTGTAAGTCCATTTCATCCCATGCAGCAAGCAAAAGACCAGCTCACGCAAGAATATCAAATCAAACTAGATTCGTAGGTACTGGTATCGAGAAAGGAGGTCCTAAGCCCGACCCAAACTCATACTTAGTTCACGGAATGGTGCCAGCGAGCTTCACACCTACTTTCCTTCTTATGACTTCTTTCACTTGCGACGAGTGTTGGATCACAGTGGCACCGATGGGCCAGGCGTAAAACCGCTATATTTTCCAATATCGACTGCTGAGATCCTTGGTCGTTTTCAAAATGGATTCTGCCACAGCTTAACGGGCAAATACATAATATATTCAAAATAGGGCAGGACTTTCACAGACCTGACAGCGAGTGACGCAGACACTCCAAAGCTCCCCTTCAGAGGCATAAAGCCTGCTCGAAATTCCTAAACATCAAGCTAAAGCTGAGCCCTACTTGCTCGATACATGTCTGGTGGTGTGACTATTGATTGAAGTATCTTAGGCCCCATACCGATTTGTCATCTCGGCCTATTCCTACCCGCTCCTGTAGGAGCATCAGTAATCATAAATCTATGGTGAGTGTCACAAGACTTGGTTAAATACCAAGCAGTTAACTGCTCTTTTCAATCAATCCATGTAACGGAAAGTCATTCCGGAACACTGAACAGCCATGAACACCAAGACAGTTTTCGTCACTGGAGCGAATGGTTGCATTGGCAAAGCTGTGGCACGAGCATTTGTAAGAGCTGGGTGGTTCATTTATGGTCTCGTCCGCTCTTCAGGGGCCAGCGCATCACTTGCAGCTCAAGAGATTGTGCCAGTCATTGGTGCTATTGACGATGCCGCCTCTCACAAGATCATCAAAGAGGCCCTGCCATCGACAATAGATGTAATCGTATCTACTACAGAGGATACCTCTAATTATACTCCACACTTCCACAACATTGTCACGCTCCTTCGGGAAGTAAAGATTATGGCGTTGGACCACACTACGCTGATGACCCTGACCTGTCGCCACATGATGAGCAATCGGATCTTCACCCTCCTTCTTTTGCTGTCCCCAGGGTGCAGAACACGCCGAGACTATTTCAGAACTCTGATGCTTTTGCAGCAGTTCTCGTTTGACCGACCAACGTTTACGGCCGGGCTTCAAGCTACTACAGTGTCTGCTTTCGAGTCGGCTCTAATGCGGCGTCGACCAAAGACCCAGAAAAGCAAATCCTCATAGCGCCAACCCGACCTAACTGGACATGTCATGCATTGCATATAGACGACTGTGCTGAGGCTTATGTGGCCATCGCGTCTGCACCAAGGGAGAATGTCGAGGGTGAGGTATTCAACATATCATCGAAACATTTCGAAACAGCCGGAAAAGTCCTTGGCGCAATAGTGAAGGAATATGGTCTGGCAGGGGGTGTAAGATACGTGGACCTCAAAGATGTAGCACCGGGTGAGGATGCATCACTAGCAATGGTGGTTGGGTTCCCGCAGTGGACGTGCTCAAAGAAGTTGAGGAGGGTCACGGGCTGGACAGACCGTCGTTTACTTTTCTCGGATGCAATCCATATTTACCGGCTGGCTTACGAAGCGGCTACCCAGTTGATTGACGAGAATGTGGAAAAGATCGGAAAGACTGTCGACTCAGTGATGGGGACGGGGAAGTCCAGATTTATGATCAGTAACACGTGTTTCTCTGCGATAAATATACTCATTAGGAACTAAATAAACTGTTAAATCACATCATCTCCCTAAAACAGGCTATCTTATGGCACTGCGATGCGATCGCAAAGGGCGGTGCTCTGGGAAGCCTTAGGCTGGTCGCAAGGCTGTGACTGTTTGAGGATGCTTGTGTTTTTGTTGAGTAACCTCGTAGCTTGGGAGGACAGTGGCGTGTTCGTGATGTTCCCGTGATGGCGGGCTTACTGTATATTTCGGCGGCCAACAGTCTTGGCAGTCATATGCCCTAAGAAGCCTTCTGCAATTTCGCACCTTCAGTCAGCCAGACTGGCCATGGTTGTAACCTATAGCAGTGTCTATGCGTATCGAGCATGCAGTGGTAGCTTCATCCTCGTGTTTCATAATTGCTTGATTACATGACAGAACAAGCCGTGGAATGACTCGTGTTGTTTTGAAGAACCCTCACACATATATGCATGCTTAACAATAATGCTGATCATGCGAGCACTTGGCAGACGAATAGTCTCGATCTTGAAACTCATTCCTTCCTCAGACGTAGAAAAAAAACGTCAGAAGCACCTAAATCGTAACCTCTAATCTTTCTTCTCCGCGCATTTGCCTGCAACGGTTCGCCGACTCGATTACTTCTGGACAGCCCTCGAGCAGGAAGCCCCATCGTCGCACAAATCCCTCGCTCACTTCCCAACCAGTTGCAAGCCAGGGATACCCCCACACCAGGAAACCACACTTTTCTATGTCGTCGAAACCTTCGTACACCCTCAGACCTAGGTCAAGCAGGAGTTCATGGCTGTCATATCTGTCAGCCATAAGTATTAGGTTATCACGTAATGCTGGAAAGGGAATGGCATTGATCCAGAAAGAAGGTGATGTTAAAAGCTGCAGAGGGGTAGATCGGAGATCCGGTGGGATTTGGTTTCTTGGTATGATGCCCATCTCAGACACGCCGAGCGAGCTCCTACATCCTGGCGGAAGGTGATGTAGTAGGGAAAGTAAGGCCATATTTGTCATCATGGCGCGAACCACATTGAATTGTACAAGCGTGATAAGGCAGTGGTCTGCTGAAAGTGGGAAGACAATTGGATGTGGTGGTTGACCCGGTGAAGCGAATGCCGAGTAAGGTAGAACTGGTGGAATTAGCTTTCTCGTCTTGAATGAGATTTTTTCGTCTTTTTTTGCCCTTTGGCGTCGGAAATTCAAGTCTTCCTGTTCAGTATTTTCAGAGAGCTTTTCGATAGATGACCCGTATTCAGTGGGTTTGTCTCCGTGTTGGTTGACATTAACTAGCACGCCATAGCCCTTCCAGTTCAGACTGGCATCATAGGCTGGTGCGTTGAAGGGGCTTGCGGTACGATTTCTATCGCCTAAGAGCCCGTCAGATGAGGGACAGGGTAATGGAAAGGACAAAACTGACGCCAAGCTCTTTGTCGCAAGCGATTCTGTCTCTTCTTTCTTTCTTTGGGGTCTGTAATACCGCTCCAATCATCTCCGTCAGATTGGATCTTAGAGGTACTCATCTGAGACCGTAGTACTCGGTGATCGGGGCAATAGCGAGACCGGATCTTGCTTAGGAATCAAACTTAGTCACTAGTTAACCCGCAGGCTGCGCTGTGGCAGATTTGACTGACGGTAGGTTGGGCAGTGATGTCTAGTTTCTAAGGGATTGAGGTAAGCGAAACCCAGAAAGTTTTATGATCCGGCAGATAGTGATAACGTGATGGCCGTACTGGCTGTTTTTAAAGCAAGGTTATTTGTTTCACACTTAGGCCGTCAGCTGCCAATGCGTTACATGCTAGCACTGATTAGGATAGGTTAACTAGCTATTACTGTACAGCACTAAAGTGAGGCTTCTTTTTTCGTAACGAAGACAACCAGCTGCAAGTGCGTTACGCGCTAGGTCTAACTAGGAACAGGATCAGAGTCCCCAGAAGATGTCGGTCACACACTGTACTGTTTTTAATGATCCCCAGGGAAATAGATCAAGTATTAGGCGAAGCGTGTCTAGCCTCGACAAGGAGACGCATTATATAAGACCCCTGATCGGCCAGGATGTGTTGATTTGGATGTGACTCCTTGAAATCTCTATACACGCGTCCATTTCAGTTTGACACAAGCAAATTTTACAATTCAACGTCTTCCATCTGTCAGGTCAGCCAACGGATGACCAAAAATGTCTCCTGCAAAACCAACGATTGCTTGTTTCGGCGCCACCGGTGGATGTGTGGCCGCAGCCTTAGCAAGCGCACTGAATGACGGACACCACTGCACAGCACGTATGTCGTCAAACTCGATCCAGTAAACCATCCCTTTTCTAATGATTGCAAGTCGTGAGAACACCCGACAAGCTACGCGACATCTTAATCAGTGAACATGGGATCTTATCAGATACTATCGAACAATATCTTTCCATCTTTCAAGGCGACGTGAAGGACCCTACCGTCATCGCACGAGCCCTCGTTAACCCGACTGATCAGAGCCTGGTCGTCGACTTTATATTAAGCGGCGTGGGTGCATACCCTACATTCCAATGGAACGTCAAGAGGCCCTTCCCACTTACAGACCCGACTATTTGCGAAGATGCTATCGAAGCTATATATGTAGCTCTCTTGAAACTTTCTGCCTCTTGTGTCACTATCAGTAGTACCGGACAGAAGCCTCTTCTCGTCGCGGTAAGCACTGCAGGCTGCGGGAGAAGCCGTGGTGTTCCCTTGCCTATCTGTTTTCAGTACCATTACCTCCTGGGAGGGCCGCTAGCGGACAAGAAGCGCATGGAGAAAGTAATCATGGGAGACAAGGGTAGGCATATACGGAATTTTGTCATTATGCGGCCATTGTTTCTGACAGATGGAGAGGCGAAGGGCGATGAAAAGCTCAGGGTGGGCTGGGAATGGGGCATTGAACGCGATGTAAATGAAAGCAAGGAGCCAGGTCCCGTGATTGGATACTACGTCAGCCGAAAGGATGTTGGAAAATGGACTTTTGACAATGTGGTTGCTAAGGGCGGGTGGGAAGGAAAATGTGTTTATTTGACGTACTAAGACTGGGCTTTCTTCTCGAACTTGTCAGCCCGTCTTAATCGAAATAGCAAGAATCATATACCAGATTCGTCAAAATATCCACAGATATCTAATAGGGGACTCTTAGCCAATGTATCAGCATCTACAGAACGGCAACCGCAACTAGAATGCTGCTGAAACATTTTCAAGTTGTCGTCTGTTGACAGAGTTAGCGGGCATAGGAAAGCTCTCTCTATGGCTTCCGGCAAGTCTTATCACAATTCATCTAAGGGCAGGCCCTAATACAGGATTTGCAAATTAGTATTCTCGAGATAAGCTTTTTAGATAATAAACTATTTAAACGCCTAATTCTTAAATTAGTATATAATCTTATAGTAGATAAT